>JABWIB010001534.1:0-35119 GCA_016617825.1 Platyplectrum ornatum | reverse complement strand
TATATATATGCAAACACATACTACATATACATACTATTTTCTTCTATCTATCTTTATATATTTATTTTTTAAATAATAAAATAGGGAAGGGGGGCCCGTGAAAGTTTTGCTATGGGGCCCAGCCTTTTGTAGTTACGCCCCTGGCTACACTGTCTTGCAGACGCCCATTTAGAGGTGTATCATTGGTTTTTCATATTGATCCAGACCACAGTGTACAGACACATTACGCGCTTTTGAGGGATTGAACTCCCCAGTCACTCCAATCTACACTTACACTGCCCAGAATCCTGCCTTACAATCACTGCATGTATCTGCTTCCTTACAGAAGCAAATCCAAATATCACTGCCCATGGTATCCATTAACATACCTATGACAGGAAATGGGCCCCATATGTGGATATTCAAACATACAGAACTAAGTTACGTACTTTTAAAAATCTGTGTGTAACGTGGTGAATGCACCAATTC
Source organism: Platyplectrum ornatum (assembly GCA_016617825.1). Lineage (NCBI taxonomy): Eukaryota > Metazoa > Chordata > Amphibia > Anura > Limnodynastidae > Platyplectrum > Platyplectrum ornatum. Next base: position 34,651 of record JABWIB010001534.1, on the reverse strand, counting down.
ACCAAACTTCATTAGCCTTTTAAATGTAAATTACATTAGATTTTTTTTATTTAAAATTAAATGATAGATGGAACAGTGGACCAGATTCAGACCTCCTCCACTGCTGCACTTAGACTTCTATTTGTAGTAGCAGCGGACTTCCAAGGTCGGCACATCATCTGATCCTAACTCCTGTGTGGGTAAGGGGAAGGCCACTTGAGTGCTGAACCCCTACCCGGCATTTCCCCCAACTTCCTCAACATTGCACTTATAGCACTTACTGTACGATTATCATATCCCCCACCACTCCAATGGCTGTTATGACACTATTGTGCCCCAAAACAGGTAAGTGTTAAATCACAGGACACTGAATCTGACGTGTATGGCATGACAGTTCCAAAAAATGGCAAATTGTCTGCTATCATACGACTGGATATGGCCCATACACATTAAATAGTAAATACCAGACACTTAATAAATATTTCGAGATTTTTTAGAATGCTGTAGATGTTCATGTGTGGTAAGAAAGGGGTTAAGACTTGGTTTATTTAATGTGGACGGCCACGAAAAGATAATACCATATATTCCCATGACATATAACTGTGTAATACAATGTAACACAGATGGACTGGTTTGGCTTCTCTCGTCTTTTCCCACAGAACAAATATAAATAGCTGAGGCTGCATTTACTTTATGATATGTTATCAACTGTGTTTTCAAATTACCTGTCACTTCCAAAACAATTATTCCTCCGCCTTTATATAGGGAACATGTTGTTTAGAATTGCAGACAATGAATACGCAGCCAGTAGATGGGATTGCGGGGAATAATACAAATGGAGACTGATACCATTGAAATAAATGAAGGGGCTCCGGCAATAGATTTATCCTCAGTCACATTGAATTGTATAAGAAGCCAATTTTACACATTGCAGAGAAGTAGAGAATAGATGGCTTCCTTTGAAGTTGAAGATGTTTTATTCACTGTATCATGAACAGCCTATAATATTGAAGGAAGTCATTAATTGAAGGACTATCAGGCTGATGAAATATAGTACAATGTGTTCTAATTCTTTGCCACTTATAATCTATGATAATAGATGGATTCTGCTACTGTAAATCTTCAAATGATATTTTTTATAAAGGGTCTGTAGTACTTCACAGCAGGTCTGTGTTATACTGTTCCTTATTTATGGTAAGTACTGGGTTATACATGAGGTAGTCATCTTAAAACAAGAAGCACGTTAGTACAGAAACACCTATGGGGATGATTTCTATTCCTTGGGGTATATTTACTAAGTGGCGAAATTGCATTGATATTAAAAAGTGGGGATGTTGCCCATGGCAACCAATCAGATTCGAGCTCACATTTTCCAGTGTGTAAAATGAAACTGAGAGCATGAATCTGATTGGTTGCTATGGGCAACATCCCCACTTTTCAATCTAACTGCAATCTCGCCACTTAGTAAATATACCCCCTGGAGTATTCTCAATAGTAAACTTATTGCAGATTCTGTCATGTACTATGAAACCCAGAGATAACAGTAGCTGCATAGCTCCTGGACCCCAGACCTATCTACCTGATATAGCACCTGCACAGCAACTTACCTGCATGCTATACAAATTGCCAGTGTCATAACCCAGAACACAGGCGCCTCAGAAGCAGGGCCAGTTACACCATTAGGCAACCATAGGGCACAAAACCTGAGGGGGGCGCCACAAGGATCCATGGACATAAGAACCATTTATATATATGGTTCCCCCTCTCCTTTCATAGATAAAGAAGTGGGGGCAATGACAGTGAGGTGCGACTTTGCCAAGAGGCCTAGTACCGCCCCTGCTCAGGTGTCTTGGGGATTCTGGGAAATGGTGCAAGATGCATACACCACCTTCCATATGGCCCTTGTTTAACAGTAGAGTCACAGATTCAAGTGTGTAGATGACACAGGAGAAGATAAGTATAGAGTAAATTGGGAGAGGCAAGGGGTTGGACAGAAATAGGAAAGGGTTAAAGAAAAGAATGGGGAAGAGAGAAAGGAGTTTGGAAACTCAGGAGAGAGAGAGTGGGGATTACAGAAACAAAGGTGAAGGGAAAAGTGGGGTTGGAAAACATAAGAAAGCGATAGAGGGGGGTTTACAGAAAGAGAGAATGTGGGGGTTACAGAGATTAGGAGCCAATTCAATCCATTAGGGGTCAATCAATTAGGGGTCTCTTACGGTAGCAGAACCTCGCTAATTTTTATATGCGGCTCAGTGAGCCGCGAATAAAAAACTGCGAGTTTTCCTGCCTTACGCTGTTTGCGCAAGGGATTCAATCTTCGTGCGAAGAAGATTGAATTGGCCACATAGGGGTAGGAGAGTGGGGTTATATGTAATATAAAATAATATGTCAGAATGAAAAACTTCCAAGTGAAAACAAATATGCAAATTGTACAGCAAATGCTGTATTAATCCAGATATCTGCACACTCCCAAACCATATTGATTAAGAGCACACATAAATGTAACTTTCTGTCTTTTATAAAATAATTTCCAATATTATTTACTATGACTTTGGTTTGACATAATAATTAACCAGTTATATCATTAGTACAGAGAAAAGCAACTAAAGTACTGGAATAGCTGCAGAGGAAATCTATATATATATTGGGATTCAGCCAGTTCGGCATTGGTTTTACAAACTGTTTGTTAATAATGTCCCTGCAGGCCTGATTACACGTTATATAGGGCAATATTTGAAGTGAACAGCGGGTGGCGCACAGTATAACCACTACTGTTGGCATGCTGTTGTTATTGTAATCGTTGGCCTGTGAGAGCTGTGAAGAGAGCACGCTGCCACAACCTCCAGTAACTGTGGGTGTGAAAGGAGACTGGGAGCTGGAGGGAGTCTTAAGAGTGAACAAGGGAGAGGTAAGAGGCAGGAGTGGTAAGGAGTGTATAGGAGGCATGTTACAGAGAGACAGACAAGGGACAGACAGTCATCCAAAAGTGGGACTGTCCTGCTGAAAGCGCTATTATATGGAGAGTTTTACAAGATTAGTAACTATGCGGAAGTGAAGCGCTGCAGTCTCTGGAAACACTCCGTGCTGCACCTGTGGCATCTGCTAGTGGCCATAGATTCCTATTGGTATAGGAATTGCCTGGGTCCCAGCTCATTTCAATTTAATGAACTATATGTTGTTGTCAGTACATTTCATCATGTGCAGGACTACACAGTTGTGTCTCACCAGCATCATCCGTGTACTGTGGCAAAGTACTTGGACCAGGTTTTGGTTTTCTTCTTTGCCCCTTGTTTTACCCATACCATACCTCCCAACATCTACGGTCCGGATCGCGGGACATATAAGCCCCGCCCCCGGACACGGCGACTCCGCCCCCGGCACGCCCCGACTTCGCCCCTTTCCCGCAAAGCCCCGCCCCCTTTTGATGCCGCGATTCACGGCGACATAGTAAAAAATAAGTTTGTCCCCATAGCGGGACAATCTGCAGGGCGGGAGGGACAGCGGGACAGTTGGGAGGTATGCCCATACCTATATCTGAACACATGCTTAAGAAAAAAAAACAAAAAGTCCAGGAAAAGCATTGCCTGTTTATCACCTCATAATGGATCCTCTTATTCAATATTATCCCAAAATTCCAACTATACAGGCTGCTCTATTCCCAAAGCTTTAAATTTGTCCTGATTTCCGCTCGGGAGGGGTGGGGCTTGGGCGGAGTCAGGGTGTGGCATGGGCAGGGTTGGGCAGAACTTATGCAGGGAGTGGGGCATAGAACCTGTTGTTAATTGATTTAAATCCCAGAACTGTATATCTATTCGTGGGGGTACGCCCCCTGTAGCTATGGTTACTGAACACTACGCTTAAGCAGGAAGCACATAGCAGCTGTTATCAGTTTGGAGATGCGAGGGGAATGTCGCACGCTGGGTGAGTTTTTAAATTCATTTATTATATATAATGGCAGTGATCTTAGTGCTTGGTTGTTATTATGCTCTTGGCACCCTGAGGAACACCTCTTCGCCAACTTGCAGATACCCAGGTATACCAACTGCTTGAGCAAGGTCCTACCAGGCAGTACCAAGATACCATCAAACACTTGTTGGATGATGCAGTCTCTAATGGCTAACAACAAATGCAAGAAACAATCATACAGTTTCATCAAAGATGATACAATACAAAGTTACTTGATGCTGCTAAAGCTAAAATAGACCAGGTGCCCAGGACTACTCTCTTGACATCAAGACCAAAAAAGCAATTAGAGAATAAGATCCCGTGGGTAACGAATTATAACCATCTAAGCTTATCCAAGCGCATGCTGCAAGAGCCCTTTGGACAATAGTTACAGACTCTAATTTGCCTGCATTGAAATCAACATCAACATAAAGCAGATTAGCAGCCATTGATTCAGGCTCATACTCACTGGTGTTTCCAGGGCAGACATATTATTAATATTATAAGTTGTCAGATTGATTCCACAATATGTGTAAAGAAGTTTGAAGATAATCACTATTATAAGCACATTCGATCTAGTTGGAACATTTCAGACATTTTCTTCAGCTATAGATGACAAGGCATGAAGTGGGCTATTGTACAGTGGTAAATCACAGAGGTCCTTCTCCTACTATGGAAATTATATGTCTACTTACATGCACTTATCCATTTCCATTCTACTAACAAACTTCCACTTTGACCACAGATATAAATATTATGCATAAGGACATCTGATGGTCCAGATATACAAGGATGAGAGAATTATTAGGTGCTTATCGGGAGAAAAGCATGTTCATCTTAAGTACATTTTGTTTCAATGCATATTTATGGCCATATCTCTGTCATTCTGACAGTAGTAATAAATCTAGGCATGGTTCTTATGGAATACATTTCACATTTAACTGCTCTGTGTCACACTGAAGAGACAGATCTAACCATTGAGGAGTGAATACATTTAGAAATAGCATTAGCCTTTATCGGGCTACTACTGTGTCAGTGATTTATTACTTATGAGCCTATAATATTTCTAGTAACATAAAAGAGAGCATGTTACCTTTGTATAAATCTAATAGTGCCCTATGCACTTCACATGGGGGAAGGAGACATGATAGTCCACTAAAGTCCATTAAATGATTCTTATTCAGTATTCTTTCCCAGATAGTATTTGCAAAAAAGTTGTATTTGTACTGAGGCCAGATACTGTATATTTTATAATCTATTTGAATGCAATTGTTAAATAAAAAGAGTTGACCTAATTCTGACATAAGAGATCCAATTTTTTGATTGGATCTCCTTAATACCATTCCTGGCATTAATTAACATGGATGGACTGAACTCTGTATGGGAGAGTGTCTTTGGGAAAAGATCCATACAATACATCCTCAGCCAATACTGTACATTTTAAATGACTCTGCCCATCCGCTCACCAGCTCAAACTCTATACATACGTAGTGATGTCAATCTCCATGGATCATACAGAAAACCAGTTCCAATCAATAGGTGTTAAAACAGGTCCCGGTCCTGAGAATGCTCATTACAGACAGGCGATTTCCATGTGCAGCAAACGTAAATACTAGTCGTTATTAAGTGAGGACCGATGAGGTTAGGATGAGACATTACTTAGCTGATCCAGAGCTTTAGTGAGTGACTGCAGGCTCCCGGCTATCAGGAGGTGGGTGTTTTAGCTGAAAACAAATAACCCGCGCCTAACGCTTGCACCATCTCTGAGATAGCCCAAGTGTAATAACAGTGTAACAGTAACACTGGTCAGTATCTGTGTGCAAGATGCAAAAATAAAGTATTCTCCCTGCATGCAAACACTGACATTCATTTTACCTCCCCTGCAATTCAACATGGTTTTACCCACTCATGAGTAAATCAAGAGTAAGTCAAAAGTAAGAAATGTCTGGATCTGGTCTATTGTTTTTGTTCTACACTTGCAACTATTTTGGCCTTACAAAGGTGTATGTTACAGTAAACATGGACTCCTTGAATGTATGCTTTCTTAACCGGAGAAGAAAAACAATATTTGCTCATGAAGAACATATATAATTTGGAGACGTTATGAATCAGTGTTCAAAGGTATAGTATTCCGGGACTTTATCTATGCTCTGAACCCTTGTATTAGCCATGCCCTCCAAACCCTTGATTTTGTTATGAGTGTTCCTTCTTACTTCATACCCCCACTTATAAATACCCAAATGCCCTATTTGGAATAGTAACATCACTGACAGTGACACTTTTTGCTAAAACGCGCACCTCTGGATAGAGCGGACCCTGCATGTGCACATGGCTTGCCCTTATGACTCTGGATCCAGTCCAAGATCTTTTATGCCAAATTTTTAAGTTTTATCTTCCTAAATTTCCTGATCACTCCCAAATCATTTCTTCCAGTGCACTGTGTTGATCTGTCTTATCTAATCTCTAACCAATGTTGTTACTGCTATTCCCATAATGCCTACACTAACATTTGTCTGTGTTAATATGTATGGAACTGGCTGCCCAGGCTTAATATATCAAAGTCTCTGTGTAGCGGAATAACACGCTGAGATGAATGTTCAGCCTGACACAATTTTGTGCCATCAGCAAGAGATGGGATTTTTTTTCACGGCCATTAAATGTTGGTCTACTGTGTGGATGTCAGTAAATGTTAAGGTTACTGATCCCTTTGCATACACTGTCTTTTATAGTGAAAATGTGTCATGGTAATTAATGCAAATAATAAACATAAGCGCTGCCAATCTGACCACCATTCATTTCTTTGCATATTTCAGGTTCATTGCAGTTTGCATTGAAACCAGTGTTTTATGTCAGGCTATTGTTACATTTTAATGCCATTAAAGAAGGAGAAATAATAATAAATAGCCTACAATCAGAGGTCTTTTGAGAGCAGGGGAGCCAGGTTTTTAGACAGGTATGGTAAACAAGATATGGGTGTTACTACTTACAGCCCTGGCCTAAATTTACCGTGGGATGTTGCCCATGGCAACCAATTAGATTCAAGCTCTCAGTTTTATCTGTGATGCTGGAAAATGTGAGCTCTGATTGGTTGCTATTGGCAACATTCCTACTACACTGAAATCGGGACAGTTGGGGGGTATTGCTTTGTGGTTAACATCTCTGAGTATTTGTTTCATTACTCTTGCTTTGTTCAGCTTCCACTACACCTTGCACTCAGTGGGTCAAGTTCAGATCATTAGGCACTCATGACTCAGTCAGGGACGGATTGGGAATTCATAGTGGCCCTAGCAAAAAATCTATCCCCAGCCACGTGGGGGCGGGGATAAATAAAGTAAACGGGAAAGTAAACGGGATTAGCACAAAATATACAAACATATAATGTAATGTATAATGTAGGTGAGTTATGTATAGCCAATTATGTAACAGATTTACCAAAGAAATTAGAAGCGAAGTGGTGCTCTACCTAACGGCGCACCTGTAAGGGCTATATTCCTTAACGAATATATATTTTTTATACAATTCTAACCTTTATTGATATATGTTAAAAAAGTATAGCAGTGAGTGACACAGCCCACATTATAGCTCTCACTAGCAGGAAGATCAAGCAAGGAGAGCATTGGTTATTAAGCCTTTAGCCCACAGCGGGCATTGTCTTTGCTACTTCTAAACTGGCTTATTAAAATATTGCTTATTACACAACTTAGATTGGAACAGTGTCACGCATTCTTCCTGGGGAGGGTCCCTGGTTGGTGAGCAGGGCTCTGCTGGTGGATCTGAGGTTGTCCCCGGCACCCCCATCGCATTGGAGCAAGGTAGGTTGCTTTTGGGTGCCATGAGACCTGCGGATTCTGGTACTGTGTTTGGGGAGGTGCAGGTCTAATGTGGGGGTCACGGGTTTGGCTACGCACAGGCGGAGGGCTAGGTCTGGGTCTCCAGTGTCTTCTTGCCCCTCTTCGGCCTCAGCCTTACAGCAATCTATGGAACACGGCTACTGGACGACCCGCTGGGTGCTGTGGGGGTGGTACCCCAACGCCCACAACAATGGGTATTCCCGGGCGGGTTTTTTCCCCGCAACTGGTGTCGCGAGGTTTGGAGGCTAGCCAGCTTCTCTTGCCTTTCGCCATTGTGCCACTGGTTTCCACCCCGGACGGTAAGTCGGCTAGTGGGAATCTGGGTTTAGCTGTAGGGCCATCTTCTCCTACTCCACAGGTCCCTAGGCTTAGCCCGGGTTCGGCTGTTGGGGTGGGGAAGGCGGAAAGGGTTACATCTGGTCGGTTTGTGGTTAACCAATTTTGTCCTCCAGGATCTGCTGTGGACCATCCAGTGGTTGGGGAGGATGAAGTTCCTGGTACGTCGGGCGGTGCGGCTGATGCAGGTGATCCCCCGGAAGGTGGTGAGTTGGAAGTGATTCCTGACCGTGCTTATTCTCCCCCTTTATCCGATGAAGTTTCCTCAATGGGGTCTTCGGCTTCTAGGATTCACTCCAGTAAGGTGTTATGTAAGCTGTTACGTAACAAAACACTTAATGTTTCCGGTGGGGGAGAGTGATCAGCGCAGGTGGCTAGGCAAAGAGCGCCAGTGATGGTCTGCGAAAACAGTGCTACTTTGTGGAAGGTGCGCCATGAGGTTAGGGATAGAATTAGGAAAGGTAAGTTTGTGGACATGTTCTCCCTGACAGATGAGGCCAAGAAGGCGCTTGCTGCGGCGATGGCGAAAGGGGGGATGGGGGAGGAGGCTTTTAGTACTTTTGCTCGGTAGTTGGAAGGGTCTTGTATTTTCATGGCTTGCTATGCTGAATTTCAGCCGGAAGAGGGTAGGGCTTTGTGGTGTTATTTGCATTTGATTCAGGAATTGCATAGTTTGTTAAAAGGTTAAGTGTGGCGGGCGTATGATGAAGGTTTTAGGAGGAAGCAGGAAGGGTTGCCGTGCATTGGTTTTGGGGAGAAGGATTTGGAGGTGCGGACTTCGGTTACGCCGCTTCAGGCAGGACTGGGTGAGCTTCAGTCCTTTCGGAAGTCGGCGGCCCCATTCCCATCTCGGTTTGGTTTATGCCCCAGGAAAAGGTAAGTGCTTTGCCTTCAACAACCTGTGCACAAGGGGTGCGGAATGCCGCTTCCGGCATACCTGCATCAGGTGTGGGGTGGAACATCCTGCCAAAGATTGTAGGGTTCAGTCTCCCGCACCTGCTAAGTCCCGGCCCAATCTCCGTCCAGTTGCGCAAGGCGCATTCCCCATTGTTAAGGACGTTTCTGCTGTTTGCGTTGTGTTAGCTAAGGCCATGGAAGAGGCGAGTAAGGGCAGGGTCGCTGGCCCCTTTAGCTCTCCGCCCCTGGTTGGTTTAGTGATTTCCCCATTGGGGGTAGTGCCCAAAAAGGTGCCTTGTAAGTTCCGGAGGATTCAGCACCTGTCCTTCTTGAGGGGGTATTGGTCAATGATGCATTAGATCAGGCGCAGTGTAGGGTGGTGTATCAGTCTTTCGAGGAGGAGTTGGAGATGGTACGTTCTTGTGGGTCGGGGGCTCTGCTGGCTAAGCTGGACATTGAGTCTGCTTTCCGGCTTTTGTTGCACCCTGAATCCTTTCGATATATGGGGCTCAGGTTGCAGTAGAGCTTCTTCGTGGTTTGCTGCTTGCCCATGGGGTGCGCCATCTCTTGCGCCTTTTTCGAGCGGTTTAGCACATACTTGCATTGGTGTGTACAGGTGAGTTTTGGCCGTTCTCGGCTGGCTCACTACCTAGATGACTTCCTTTATGGGTCCGGCTGAATCGGGCGAATGTGCTCAGGTGCTTTTTTCTGCGCATGCTCTTTTCTCTCATTTTGGTATTACGGTTGCTGCAGACAAGACGGAGGGTCCGGCCACATGTCTTTTGTACCTGGGTATCGAAATTGCTACTGTTGCTGACGTGTGCCAGCTTCCACCGGACAAGGTCATTCGAAATAGGGACACAATGGGGTATATTTACTAAGCAGGGAGATTGCAGTGAAATTCGAATTTGGGGAAGTTGCCCATGGCAACCAATCAGATGTGAGTTCACATTCTCCAGAGTGTAAAATGAAACTGAGAGCTCAAATCTGATTGGTTGCCATGGGCAACTTCCCCAAATTCGAATTTCACTGCAATCTCCCTGCTTAGTAAATATACCCCAATGTGCGAGTTGTTAGGTCGGCGCAAGGCGATTCTTAAGATGGTGCAGTCCCTCCTGGGTCTGCTGAACTTTGCCTACAGGGTGATCCCCATGGGTAGGGTTTTTTGCCGGCGTTTGGAGTGCGCGACAGCTGGTGTTAGGCTTTCCCCCATTTTCTGATCTCTCGTTCAATCAGGGAAGACATGGAGGTGTGGGTTTCGTTCTTGTCAGACTTCAACGGTACATGCATATGGCAGTCCCCGGTTGCTTCTAGTTTAGAGGTTGAGTTGTTCACTGATGCTGCAGGGTCAGATGGCTTTGGGGCTTATTTTCAGGGTCAGTGATGCGCCGCACCATGGCCGTGGGAATGGCATCAAAGTGGTCTTACAGCCAACTTGCTGGTTTGGGAACTATTCCCAATCATTGTCGCAGTGGAACTCTGAGTTGTGTGACAGGAATATTGTGTTCTGATGCGACAACCTGGGGGTGGTCCAGACCATCAACGGGCAGAGAGCTTCTTCCCCGTTTGCTATTAGTTTGCTTAGTTTTTTTGTTTTGAAATGCTTGCGGTTTAACATTACTTTTAGGGCGCGACAGGTTCCAGGTGTAGACAATCATATTGCTGATGCGCTGTCCAGGGGCGATTGGGCGCGATTTCGCGTGATGGCGCCTTCTGCAGAGGAGTGGGGTCTGTCATGCCCTTTACATCTTTGGCAGATCGTTAGGGGTCGGGTTAGAACTCCTGGCCAATTCCTCCCTGGCTCCAGCTACACTTTTACGAGTGTGCTTGGTTTGAGTCGCGTACATGGGGCGTATGGANAGACAAGGTAAGATGGGTGTGGATCTGTTATTGGGAGGGGTGTGGGGGGAATTTCTAGGGGGTAGGTCTTGCACTACCATGTCAGCAGGTTTGGCTGGGGTGGCTCATTTTTCTGTGCTGAAGGGGGTTCTTGACTTTACAAAACACCCTTTGGTCAGAAAAGTGATGAAGAGTTGGGGGCGTCAGAGGCCGGCAGGGGCGGATGTTTTGGGCCGGCGTGTTTGGGTGGGATGTGAGATGGTTGGGGTTCCGGGGAATGTTTTCTCATCTATAGAACCGGGCTCTTGTTGTCTTTGGGTCCCCCGAGGTGGTGTGATTTCCTTGGGTGGAAATTACCTAGTCTCTCGTTCCACTTGGGACCTGGAGGTGTCGTGCAAGAGGGACATCGGGAACTTGTGCCGTAACTTCCCGCATCTCTGTGTCCTATGGTCCAGGATGGTCCCTCGTCTTCATTCAGGATCCTGCCCTAACTCCACCAACACGTGTTTCACTTTTAAACAAGCTTTGTCAAGGTACCTTGTTTAAAGCTTGTTGGAAAGTGAATTGTTACATTACATCTATAATACTGTATGGCAGTGAATGACACAGCTCACATTATAGCTCTCACTAGCAGGAAGATCAAGCAAGGAGAGCATTGGTTATTAAGCCTCTAGCCCACAGCGGGCATTGTCTTTGCTACTTCTAAACTGGCTTATTAAAATATTGCTTATTACACAACTTAGATTTGGAACGGTGTCACCCACCTATTCACTTCCCCGGATGCCATCACTCTCTATATAGGTGGAGGAATCTGACCACTGCCATAAAAAAAACCAAAAAGGAATCCTGGCCTTTTCTATTAATATCTTTATTTCTTACTTTTTCTATATTTTTACTATTTCACTTTTTTAAATATAAAAAAAAAGGTTAGAATTATATTAAAAAATATATTAGTTTAGGGAATATAGCCCTTACGAGTGCGCCCTTGTTTAGAGCACCACTTCGCTTCTCTTTTCTTTGGTATACTTGATTTTGGTGTTTTAGGCAGCACCGCCTCCGTCTACATATAAAATTATAACCCCAATTAGGGATAATATCAATATACATATTCTATGTTTATGCTATAAGGGTTTTTTATGCTCCCAGCCTAGTGTGGACCCATTCTTCAAAGCTGCATATAATTATGTAAGAGATATTAACTATGGCGCTTGAGACATAGGCTAAAGCCTAATAAGCAAAATAACATTGAACAATATCAGCTTAGAATATTAACATTGAACAATATCAGCTTAGAATATTATACCATAATTCAATAACAAACCAGCATCCTAACAACTCTAGCTGGCTGTCAGATATGCATAAAATAAAATATGATAGATATCCATAACGGGAGCAGGCAAGTATGATACCTTCTAAAATCACAAAATGGTTTTACTGTATTTTACTACCGCCCCATCATAAACATCATTTCATGATGCTTGGAGACAACTACTGATATTGACAATATATGCTGCTGATTAGTTATTGGAAAAAAGTTTTCTGTTTGAAAGTGACTGCACTAAAGTACTGTAGGGGCCCCCGAAAGATCATAACATAATAATTTTTGTGATGCAAAAACGGAGAAATTTTTACTTTGTCATTATATAAGAGTTAGTGACCACCACCTATTACTGTCATTATCCTAAAGGGGCTACAGACTGACATCCAAAGCCACCGGATTACCGGGAGAGTTCCCTCTAATGGCCAGTCCGCCTCTGGTCAAGAATGGGCAAAACCATGCTGAATTGCAGGGGAGGTAAAATTAGGGAAGGATTAGGGCTGAGGCAGTGATTTAAATTAAATCACTGGATCAGCCTGGGTCCTGATTTGCAGACTCTCCTGGGATACCAGAAGGATTGCCTAAAATCCAGGGGTTTCCCATATATTTTGTGTGGGTTTCTGTGGTGTGGTCTCACTAGAACAGGTTATAATGGGAATTAATGACAGCTTAAGTTTGTCCACAGCATCAGGGGCTCCTGTCCCCAGTTAGACTCTGCTCTTAAATGATATTTATTATATACAAATATTTTGTAATAGATGAGAAATAAAATAAACACAATAGAAAGATAAAGACAATACAGCCAGTGGCGCACGTAGGGGGGTTTCCAAGTGCCTAGACCCCTCCCACCCCCACCTTCTGCATCCAATTACAGGCACCAGCTGCTGGTTAAAAAAAAAAGAATAGGCTTTAACCTATAAATTGTGCTTCAGTTAACGCCTGTCGGCTGTTGCTGTATGTGTGAATGGCTGTGTGTAAATGGCTGTGTGAATGACTGTGAGAATTCTCAAAGCCATACACATAGGCATTCTCAGTCATTCACACAGCCTTTTAATGTATATATGTGTGTGTGTGTGTGTGTGTGTGTGTAAATAAGGCCAAAATAAATATTATATATATATTATAATATTAGATTCATTCTCATATCTAAAATGTGTAATTTAGAAATATAATTTAAATACGCAGCACAACCTTCCCCTTCCTATTCTAGTAATACTAACTTGTATATTTTTGAAGCTCTACATCAGGCGTGGAGAACCCTGGACATTCTACTGTCCAGAAAATCCTGACAAGTGTGCATGACTAAAGTGTTGTTGTAAGATAGAATGTACTAATAAGTATTATACAGTATGTATTTAAACTAAATCAATTATAGTATCCAATATTTTTTAATCTAATTACTTAAAGCCAAAAGTGTTGGAAAACTTTAAGAAGCTTTTAGAATATTTTATTTTGTAGTGAATTATAGCTGATGCAAATAATAGGATTGTAAAGTAGCCGTGTTTTACTTCTGTCCTCATTAATCTTCTTACGTTGCACTGAATAATGGAAGCATCCGGATTTTAACTGATCACATTCCAGGATGAGGTTTGAAATATGATATTTATTTGTTACAATTGCTATTGTAAAATACATTACTACAAAGGCAAATGCTTTTACGTATAGTGCATAATAAATATCAGGTAATTTATTTCTAAGTGTGGTACGTGGTATTATTCATGTCTTATCTTTTACATTTTTATTTTCATGTGTTACTCTCAGAAGGCCATAACTGCTCTGGCCTATTGTGTATTTTTATGATCTCTAGGAAGATAAAATGCATATAATTCTTTTGTGTTCTAGCAGCAATGGATTTTTTTATTATTTAATAGCCGAATGTAATGCTGAAAGGGAAACAACAAAAATTGAGGGTCAATGGAGTGTGATGATGATTTGTGCCAACTGCAGGGCATTCAAACTTGTATTTACAAATATCCTTAATACCATCTGAAAGAGATGGAACAGTCCATGTAGTCCACATTGCCCTAAGACTTATACAATTTCACATTGTATATCACATCATTTTTATTTTTTTTTTTGGGGGGGGAGTTTAGAAAAAAGAGAAACAAAATCAGGTTTACAGGTTTTGCCCAAGACCCAAGTACCCCTTTGGAGAGAACCATCAAAGTATCTTTGTTGATGGAAGTAGGCTCCTTCACCAGCGCCTACTGATTTTTTTTCTGGATACATTTTTCCAGGGGAAAAGCTTAATGGAAGAAAGGAAAGAAGATTTGTGACAGATTAGTTAGAAAAGTAGCAACAGTTGAGTGAGAACTTCTGAGCAGCAGCTGTGAGAGACCATAAAAAATGCTAAATCGATCCAGGCAGACCCAGCCAGGCCAGTTTCAATTGTATCAAACATTACTTAGTTCTGTTAGAGTAAACATTTTGCATCCAGCATGACATAGTTCTCTTATAGTGAACATTTCATTAAGAGCTTAAAGCTCTTAATGAAAGAGTCGCTGTAGTGGATAGGCAGCTTTAAACACCATTCTCTTTACCCCTTTCAGTAGGCTGTTGTAAAGTGGAGAATTACATTTTTGCCATCCATACATACTTTTTGCAGGTTTCTTTATTAGAGATAAGTTAAAGAACATTGTAATAGTGAATGTATGTTACTTGTGATAATTGCATTTGTTAAATGACAGATGGTATTAATGGATTCAGTGTTATTCAATTGATTTCTTGTGAAAAGCGACTGAGAAAGAGTAGCTGCTGAATAACAGTATTCTCAGTAAAATAAATTTACTTTCAACTACCACATGTGTGTGTAACTTTCATCTAAAGTTAGTGATTTCAATTTAAAAAACTGTTCACTCTGTTGACTGTCTAATAATACTTTAATATTGAATAGTGATATTTATTTAATTTCTGTACGGAAAATTCCCCATTCTATATATTTGAAAACAACCTGTTACCAATTAGTATTCTTAACTTTAACATTCATTTAAACGGGTTCTACATTTTTTTCTTATGCCTCCTCCACTGGCAGCGCTCACTTATGGGTAATCCCTTCTTATTGGTACTGACAGGAAAGGAAAGAAGACTCGGCAGTATATAATGACCTCATCCTCTGCCGTGTGTGTCTTCTTTTCTTTCCTTCGGTGCTACAGGCTGCAGACAAGCTTACCTCTCTTCCAGGGTCCCTACAAGCCACCCGTTGCCGACGCTGAACCAGGCATGGTGTGCACACAGCTTGCAGGTCCCCGGCATCTGGCTTCTTCGCTAAGCTCCGCCCCTCCTCCCCCTGAGGCCGTTGTGTAATTTAGGCACTGAGGTGCAACAGCCAATCGCTATTAAGGTGTGTCCGGGTTAATCCACCTGTGTAAACCGGGCTTGACGTCATCAGGGCGCGACTTCCCGCCCCCTGCTGTTTAAAAAGGACCAGTGTGCAGTTCAGCTGTGTGTGACTACCATTCTGCAAGCGTTGTTCACTGCATAAACATGGAGGATTAGAAACACCCCAGGAAAACTAATAAGGGGACCCTGATGATGTGCAGGTGTCCTGTGTTTTGTTCTTTATGGATATCATTAATAAAGCTGTCTTTTCAGGCTCTGAGAAGTTAGAGTTGAAAGCAAAGTCTACAAAACACAGAAACAAGTACTGTTTCTTGTGTGACAAGCCCCTACAGGAAGACTATTTGGAGACAGTATATGTGGAATGCATGGCTGCACAGAAAAAAGTCCCTTTTCAAGAAATGGCAGACTTGATTAACATGATTAAGGTCTCCTGGGCGGATAAGTTTGTAACCAAAGATGACCTCAAAGAGGGCCCGGTCAGTGCCTAGCAAGGAAGGGGCAATTCTTTCAGAGCTCTCCCAACATTCAGAGGACGAATTTACAGTTTCACAGGAGGCGGACCTTTAGTCATGATATCGTGGACGACCTCTTGGACCTACTGCACAGATGCTTAAACTTAGAGCAACAAAAAGAGCCTACCTTGGCTCAGGATCTCCTGTTTTCCGAATCTCGTAAAAGGGTCAAATTGTTTCCCCTCTCTAAGGTAATGAAGGACCTCATTGCTGATGAATGGAAAAATCCGAACAAGAGTCCCTATCCATCACAAATTTGCTCGCCTCTATCCATTCCAACACGATGAAGTAAAAGATTGGGATGAAGCCCCCCCGAGTGCATGATCCAGTGGCCAGGATCTCTAGGAAGATGTGAATATATTTCCCCTATAATAGGACCTACCCTGATAATAAACCCTATTCTATTTTATAGTAAACTGTCTAAAATAAGCCCTCCCCCTGAAATAAAGCCCTATCTAATTCACAATGAGGTGTCAGCAGCACTTGGGGGAACAATGAGGTGTCATAATGTCAGCAGCACTTGGGGAACAATGAGGTGTCAATATCAGCAGCTTGGGTAGTGAGCGCTGCCAGTGGAGGAGGCATAAGAAACTACAAATTAGTACCTGTCAATGTGGTTTCTTTTACTCCTCCACGGCAGCGCATGGTTATCCGCCCATTGTATTTCATATATTTGTGTGTGCTAACCTAACATTTATTTGAAGCTTGGGAAGTCCGAGACACAGACGGCAGAGGATGAGGTTATTATATACTGAGTCTTCTTTCCTTTCCTGTCTGCATAAATAAGGAGGGATTACCCATAAGTGAGCGCTGCCATGGAGGATTAAAAGAAACCACATCAACAGGTACTAATTTGTAGTATTTTGTCTTGTGGTATATCCTGAGTATAACGCAGAGGAAAGTTTTAAATAGAGGTGGGAGGTTGATGTGGGAAAAACTAAGTGACAAGGAGTGGGAAAAAGTTTTGCAGTTATCGGTATTTCAAAACTTCCCTATTAGATATAAATGATTATAACTTTTCATTCTGCATTGTATATACATGCATTTGTTACCAATTAGATTGCAATATAAAAAAATCTTTAAAAGTCATAACTGCGACATTCATACATTTGTCAATATTATGTTTGAGAGTGAATAAATGTCTAAAAAATGTAATCAATACTAAGATTGATAATATAATAATGTCAAACACTTAACCCTGTCACCTCTCAGTCTAACCTTAATCACGGCCTCTTTGCAGCATAACCTTAACCGTTCGTTAACCAATCAGTTTCTCTTTTATGTTATAGGAAAGTGAGAGCAAGAATCTGGTTATTATGGGCAACATCTCTGCTCCATGACTGCAGAATCGTCATTCCAGCTTTACTGAAAATCTGTTGTTCTATGATGCCGTAATGCCACTCTCTCGTATGTGAAGTGGTCAAAGTGGGAATTTGGAAGTGGTGCTATGGAATTGAATGGAAATTTATAGATCTTCAGTTAAGTAGAAGTATTGCGTACCCCCTTATACACCCCCACTTTGAGCCCTTTGTTGAAGTAGTATTCTCATGTTACTGTATCCTGGGTCTTTTAAGTTATCTGTCTTTCAAAGTATCTGTGACCAGTAATGATAATTTCTCAATCATAACAGAACTGTGCATGTTAGGGGTGTTAATACAAAACATTTGGTAATTTGTTGATGTTAGCAAGGATGTATATTGCTGGGTTCCTCAGGCTCCAAACTTGCAATACTGGATGACATTGGTTAATTGTACACAAGAATCATGTATATAATAGAAGAAACTCTTTATGAAATCTTTAAATGTAAACGTTTTGGTTAAATCTATAGTTTTGGACAGGAGGTATAAATCCACTTACAGGATTGCATGGGCAAAATATGTCAGCCCTGTAGCAATCCTGGATGGACAATGCCATGGATTGTATTTACTATATAAAGTACCATGTACTGTTGTAAACTGACAAGCTAACAGGTTACAGGGCAAGGGGGAGCAGCTCCCACAGGCCTCTCTCTTCTCTAGCCCATAATGCATGTAGGGTTAGTAGGATTAGTATAATTAAAGACGTGGATCTTGACTTCTGGTGGTGGGCCGCTCTAGGTGAGCTCTTCCAGGATCGGCAAAAAGAACAGGTAAATCCAGTCTCCCACAGTCCCCTCTGCGCTGAAGGGACTGCCAGCCGATGGAGGATAGCGGCAGGTAAGGGCAGAATCCATCAGCCCAGCTCCCTGCCAGGTGTACCGGACAGCCTCTGCACAGAGAGCACGAAGGGGCAGCCATCTTCCCCCCAGCCGAGCCGAACAGCAGGCTCACCTTCCACGCGCCGTTGCGGCCGCCAGCAGGGCGCAGCTCACACCTTGGGGACAGTGCCACCAGACAGGAGCCAATCCGGGTCACTTTTTTAGTCTGTTGTAGTCTTTGTTCTATTCTAAATATGTGCACATGCAAGTCAATGATACTCTTGTGTTTTTCTGCTTCCTCCCCAGATCCGGTTTCAGTGCCTCTGCTACCTCGGATGGTGTATCCTCGCTGCCTACCTTGGGTCAGTTCGCCTGATTTTGCTTACACACATAGCCGCCCTGCCACAATACCATTAACACAACACTCATGACATCTCCTTTCAATTTTATCCCATCTACAACTAATTTGAAACAGATAATGCCCAACACAAATCTGACCCTATACTCTATTGGGAATCGGCGAAAGCAGTTTTACAGGGTGCATCATGTCTTTTACCCGCTCTCACCACAAAGCTTTTACATCCAAAAGCACTTTTAAAGGCTGTTGCTGCAGCATTCCAAACATACACTCGCTCCCCCACGGATGATAATTTGTTGACATGCATTACTACTAAACAGCTACTGGTAAGTATCCTGGTGTCGCAGGCCCAAAATTTCCTTGACTACAGACACAGCAAATATTTCCGGTGAGGCAACAAATCATGTAAACTGCTAGCTGCTATTGTCAAATCTAAAAGAAAGCCCCAATACATCCTAAATATCACGGACCCATACACTGCTCAGTCCGCCACAATTACTGATGTCCAGATGGCCTTCCACTCTTACTTTGCAAATCTATATACAGCCACCCCAGACTGTTCATCAGCTAGAGCTGAGGTATTTAGTCGCTTACATATGCCACCCCTAACTTCCCACCAACAGGCTTTCCTCAATGCCCCTATAACAGAACATATTGTCCCTTAAGAACTCCAAATCCCTGGGCCCAGCCTAGCTGAAACCCAGCCTAGCTCCTTTCATTACTGCCCTTTTCAACAACATCCTTACTAATAGTCCCCCATACCCAACATTATTCTCATACTTAAACTAAATAAACCTGCTATCCAAGTCTCATCCTACAGGCCCATCTCTCTATTAAATCAAGATTTTAAGCTGCTAGCCAAAATTATGGCCTCTCGGCTACAAACTCTCCTCCCCGCCCTACTAATCCCACACCAATTGGGATTTGTCCATGGCAGACAATCAGTAACGGCGGTACGAGCGGCGGTGGCGGCCTTGGTGCCCCCGGCTCATCTTGCTAACTCGGACGGATGAATGCCTTCTAAATAAAGCACTGCGCGCATTCCTCTGGAACAGAGGAAAAGACCACGAATAGCCCTTATGAAACTCCAACAATCTTTGAATAATGGTGGGCTCAACACCCCAAACATTAAACTGTATAGCTACGCTTGCCAACTATATATATATCAGAGACTAGCTGCACATCTCTTTTTATGCTAACACTACTCTAGAACAAGCTTTATCTTCCACTATTTCCCTTATATCTCTCCTACATGATATGTTTACATGTGCATGTGCACTTCTTGTTCCTTTTGTATTTGTTTCTATTGCACTCCTATAAAAGATAAAAAAAAAAAAAAAGTGGATCTTTGTTTTGTTTTTGTAAATTGCTGCTTTTTATGAACCTTGAAAATGGCATGGGGTGATATTATTTAGAAAAAGACAGAACTTCCTTGAATAAATGAGATAAGGAGCTATAAGAAACTAAATGAACTAAAGAATCCAATAACACTCAAAGGAGAAGGAATGTTTTATTTTGGGACTGATAAATTAAGCGTCATGGGCATTTTTGTAGATTTTTTCACTGTGTTTGTTATGTGAAAGGAAACGTGAAAATATTTTAGAGATTAAATACTTAGTAGAGGGGAGGTGAGGTTAAGTGTATACTGTATTAACAATACCAGTTTACCCAATATAAAAAAAATCATATAGTTGTTTCCTCCCTTTAAAAGTTCTTAAATATACTGTTATTTAACCTGAAAGTATGTGAGAACACAGAAAATATATTCAGAATATATTCTTAATACTTAGCTTTGAGTTCTGCTACATCAGTAACTTTAGTGTAGTAAGTGGCACACCTCTCACATTACATATTTGGGTACTTATCTGACCAGGAATCTGGTCAAGCTCTTTGTGTCTAACGTCTGGCCATAGCATAAGGAGATCCAAGCAGACCTCAACCAATGACTGGGGAGGGATGGGACGGGGGGCAGGGGGACATGTTGCCTCTGGAGCTTTTTGGGGCCACCGAGGTCAGCTGAGAGGCTGGTAAAGATCTGGATTACACACAATCATTGTAACCGGACAGCAATGTGAACCCACCTCCTAGTCGGCAAATGGACAATAAAAGCCTGTCAGCATGCTGATTGGTGCATAGCTGGGGCTAGTAATACAGCTGACAGCTATTTTCTCCTACCTACCAAGCGGCAGTCAGTCAGTAAATGGCTGTCAGCAGCCTGATTGGTGGATCGCTAGAGTGCTGACAGCCATTACACTGCATAAAAACTTGTGGGCAGTACAGTACTGCAGGAGGGGTAAGTTACGATTTATTCCTATGAGAAGCTTGCCAGCCAACCCCTTCCTGATGACACACACTAAGCTCCTGGATAGCATAAGTATTAATTCCAAATAGCCAGTAAGGGTCAATTATCTCCTTGTCATCTGAATATTATAGTATTTCTTCCTGGGTCTCGCCTATGGATCCTATGACTACCATCTCCTAAAACCAGTTCGATGCTGATCACAGGTCTCAGCTCTCATAGGTCTAAATTTACTAAACTGTGAGAATGGAAAAGTGGAGATGTGTCCCATAGCAACCAAGATTCTATGTTTCCTATTTCATACTAAAAAATGTCAGCTCATTGGTTAAAATGGGCGACATCTCCAGTTTTCTATTACTGCAGCTTAGTAAATATAGGCCATAGACTTTATGAGCACATTCTATACTTCCAGCTGGTGACAGCTGTCCCATGTATGTGCGGAGTGTCTGGTAACCGCATTACACAAGCTTCAGATTGAAGGGGGTCCTGTGCAAGTCCACCCCATCTCCTACAAACACACATCCAGGCTCTTTCTATATCCACCCAATATCTCTGCATTTGCCCTTTTCGTGAAGGGCACTAATGTGCTCTAAATTGGTTGATATGCCCCTAAATCTCCAATTATTAGCTCAATAATACTATTTTGCACTCTGTTATAGTTTAATAAAGTCTAAACTTTCCAGTGTTGTTTGTGCATTGATATGGGAAAAGAGCAGTGACAACATGTACCCTATTGAACTTATGCCCTTTTGTATATGCAGTAAAGAGCTTGTTAGAGAGCTTGTTTTATTATTGCTGGCACTTATGTAGGCACTTATGTAGGCATTAACATTATAGTTTTATGTCAAGGAGTTGCAAAAAGTGTATTTTAAGCATTTTCAGTCTATTGTGTATGATCATCTATATTGAGATGAATCCATAGATATTAAGGGGTATATTTACTAAGCAGTGAGATTGCAGTGAATTTTAAAAGTGGGGATGTTGCTAATAGCAACCAATCAGATTTGAGTTCACATTCTCCAGTGTATAAAATGAAATTGAGAGCTTAAATCTGATTGGTTGCTATGGGCAACATCCCCACTTTACAATCTCACTGCAATCTCACCGTTTAGTAAATATACCCCTTGATATCTATGGATTCATCTTAATAGAGATGATCATACACAATAGACTGAAAATGCTTAAAATAAACTTCTTTCAACTCCTTGACATAAAACTATAATGTTAATGCCTACATAAGTGCCAGCAATAATAAAACAAGCTCTCTAACTCAACTGTAATAGTTTACTGCATATACAAAAGGGCGTAAGTTCAATAGGGTACATGTGGTCACTGCTCTTTTCCCATATCAATGCACAAACAACAC
This sequence comes from Platyplectrum ornatum, assembly GCA_016617825.1. NCBI lineage: Eukaryota > Metazoa > Chordata > Amphibia > Anura > Limnodynastidae > Platyplectrum > Platyplectrum ornatum. The sequence goes on along the minus strand of JABWIB010001534.1, from coordinate 12,436 downwards.
TGTTAAAAGCCTGGAAAGTTTAGACTTTATTAAACTATAACAGAGTGCAAAATAGTATCATTGAGCTAATAATGTTATGTTATAAAGGGTAAACAAAAATCTATAAACCCTTCAGCAAACAAACAGCCATAGATGTCATTTATACTGAACAAAATACCTAAAACTTTTTTAATAAAACCTTTATACACTAAGGTCTTCTACAATAATAAACAGGCATATAGATGTAGAAGATATTATGGCTTGTTATTATCAATAAATAAACCTTTGTTATGAAATCTGTGTCTTTTAATATTGGCGTTACTATCCTTCAGAGAATGTATGTAAGTCTAATGCATTTAATAATGTGTTATTAGTTGATTTATTATTTATTTGTCTTGGGGGGGGGGCTTTTCAAAAACTGGTCCTGGAGTGATTGAAAATATAACAATCCCTTGTTTTTCTTATCAGTATGCACCCTAACTAGATGGCTTCATAGCTTCATTACAGTAAGTTTTTCGACATAAAAGGTACATTGGTAAGGTTTTATGGGTAGGCGACTGTCTGCATACAGGTTGTGTCATCATTGTAGGTGGGGTTATTTGTCCCACTTTCATTCACGGGAAGACTGGGAGGTATGGGTTAATCCATGGCACAAAAAGTATGCATATATGATACACTGTAATGTGCTAATGCTCACTATCAACCAGGGCCAGCACACTGATTTGGGACGGTCGCCTATTTCCACTGTTGTTCTTAATTACGTAATGACTTCTTATGTTCTTCACATTCGCTGGCAGTCACTGTAGATGTTTACACATCTCTAGACTTGAAAGTAGGAAGTGTGAAATGATTGTTTACTTTTCTGTACATACCCATCTGGGTGCTAGGGAAGATTATCTAATTAAGTCTGAAGAATTCTGCCAGGACTCATGTCAGAAGCAGAAGCACTAGATTCCACAGAAGTGAATGATGACTAAGTGCATGAAGTTTCTTCAACAGATGAGAATCTTCTCTCAGCCTACTTACTGCAGTACATTGTGTTACTTCATTAACTTTGCTATGCACATATTTTTGTACATAATAAAATGAACTGAAACCATATTGCAATAATGTTAACATTTAATGTGCTTGAGATGCAAATGTATATGAATATTCATATGTTAATGCTTCTTAATTACAAGTCATTGCTTTCTCTTAACAATATGGGTAAGAACTAGAACTGGATCCAGGGAACGTTTTAGATACATACACCTCTGTATAGGACACAGGAAAATGTTGCAGCCTCTTTCTCTGCTGTCGGAGTTGTATGCACAAAGGCTGCTGCTTCTTTAGCCATTGTCTCTACTGTTTACTTGCATTTAAATGGGTCTTTAATGCTTGCCTTAGCGGCATGAACTGGTTTAAAAGAAAAAAGATTCCGCCTATTTCCACTGTTATTCTTAATTACGTAATGACTTCTTTAACTGACTATTTTGCAATGTAGATGCAATAAAATATCAATAATATTTATTGCCCCTATAACTTACACATCTCTGGAAAGGTTTAAGCATATGGCGGAAGCACAAGCAGCATCTCCTGCAACTGTGACTATTTAGAAACACTCTATCCACTCGTATCCACCCAGAAAACAGGCAGATATGCAGCTCTGTATAAGCGTTTTAAGCACACATTCCATTTCTCTAAGATTAATACAGCCAGTGGATAATAATGCCCTCAACAGCCCGCATAAAACAACTGTTAGACTGAGAATTACACAGTTAGCATGGTGTATAAATAATTTTGCACTGCCTATGCCCAGAAAAGGACTGTGGTTATTCAGACCAGAAGGCCAGGTATGAGAGATGGGGATGTGTGATGGATGGGGTTATAGGGAGTGTCAAGGCCATTAACCTATTTTAGGCGATCGCCTATATCTGGAGGGCAGCCGATCGGCCGAGAGGGCTGCAATGTTGTTAAAAAAAATGTTAGTAAAAAAAAAGTAAATAATGGGAGGGCGGTCGGCAATATTTTAATAAGAGTTCTATTTCCCGCTGCCCTACTTGATGGGTTTTGCTGTCTGATTCATATAGTAAAACAATTAATATACTAAAAGTATTGATTATATAAAAGAATTCTGTATCTCTGTAAATATCATTTTAATATTATTCCCCTTGAAATAAGAAAAGCCGAAATTAGAACAAAACAAATGAAATGATGAGCGATTGATTTCAGACGAAACATTATGTTTTTGCTCAACCTTGTCATACAATGGTTCCTTACATTTCATAGAGCCATAATCTATAAATAAGCAACACTATTTAAGTGACCAATGAGATGGAATCAACAAGTTATGTAAAAAGTCCACGCCTAGACGTGCCTTTCTAGATAATTGTTGCCAATCAAGTATAAACAATGTATGTTTAATGTATATGTTGTAACAATGTGTGTATGCTGTCATTTGTGGTATAAAGAAGGCTACACAGTGAATTAATGTCCAGTTCAGAATACACTCATATGATTCAACATCACTATTGGTGTCTATCTCATGATTCTGAGCTCTTGGCAGGTGTCACAAAGGTTTGGATGAAAGGAACAACTGACATAAATCCCTGGCTGAGTAAGAATAGACTGGATTTTCTACCTTCTTACTTTAAACTCAGTTTTACCGGTCTCCAAATTTTCATCTGTGGTGAGGCAAGCTATCCATTTAGATAAAAAATAATTTTGAACCCGATTATTGATAGGATTGTGCCATGCATGAAACCTTTCTAACTATTCTATACTAATAGGGTTTGCTATCTTTCTTTTCTTTCTCTATCTGTTACCATTTAAGGTTGGGACTTTTATTGGGACTTAAAAGTTATTTCATGGGAGGAGATGTCAATGCCAATATGGTTTTTACAAGCACAGAGTAGTGTTCACACTGTACTGTCTTTCTGTGCTTCCAGGCAGACAGACAGAAATTAATAGGACTTACTAATAGGAAGGTTTTTAGTAGTAAAGGGTATGAGGGATACTAAAAGGTAGGAACCCTGAGTGGAGGAGTCCACAGTAAAATTACACTTTCTAGGGGAGATTTCAGAACTTTTGTAAGGGACCATATACTGTACACCGGGAATAGGGGCATTAAACCAGTAACATGGGGGGCAGTAATGATGATGCCCCATAGGATATAGATCAAAGGTACAGAAGGTTCTAATGCTCTTTACAATATGAGGTAGGTTTCATGATACAGGTACATTTGATCTTACGCTTTGGGAAAGATTTATCCAAAATAATGGGATGGATATTTAAACATCAGTGTAATGACCAGATGAAAATATGGATGGCTATAGGGAAGGAAGTAGAGGATGAGAGTAGGAAGAGAGCAGATGAGGTAAATTCAGATTTCCCACCACATATGTGCCACCACAGAATCAGAAAGCACGCACCCTCACCCACAGACCCAGTTCCAATCATTAGAACAGCAGGGTGCCCTCCAACACGAGTGATGCTGATCTACGATCAGAATCACAGGCACACCAACCAGCAGTTTCCCTTATAATGCTTCAACAATATGGAGCAGACAGGTATGTAAAAAAATCTAAGCACACCCCTTTCACAGAAGAAGACTTTCCCCAGAGACTGTAATAATTGTGACGAGATGTGCCCCTTCTGTAAAAACTGTGTACCAGTAGATATGTCACCATGTCCCACTTCAGAGACTATCAGAATAAAATCCAGATTCAATAGGGAACCAACAACTCTAAAAAGACTACACCCCCATATGAATTCACCACCCAGGCATGAGCAAGGAGGAGTGATTACAAGGCTCAGAAAAACAACTAACAGACTCCTCTCCACAGGACCAGCTGGATTTTCTCCTAAAAGAAGTAACTTGATAACTAACTTGAAAGGCTCAGAATTCTATCCAGTGAGACTACAGTATGCTCCAAATCCAGACTTTGACCAAGCCCATGTTGAAGGACCGCAAAATCAGAGATTGCTTTTGTCTCATGAAACCAACAGTCCTTCAATCAATCAGGTATCAATCAGTTATGAACAATATTATGCAGCAAGCTCCAGACCCCAGAAAATCGCCAACAGCTTTCTCTCACTTTATGCAACAGATCCACATATGGACCACATGTTGGATAGGCTGCAACTCTGCTCTACTGATGGGAAAGGGAGCAATACAAGAACTACTCAAGGAGCAGAAGGAGAGAGAGTGGCAATAGTACCAGTAGCTGAATAAAGCAAACATACAGCAGCAAGTTGGCTACAATTCCTGGCAAGAATTCAGTAATGGTATCAGCAACAGAGAGCACTAGCACCNGCAGCCCCAGATATAATCCAGATATTGAACAGTTACGGTCAGACAATACTATGATAAACTGGCACAAAGACAAAGATGATGGATTCGTACCTTTAAACCCAGATCATCAGAGGACCAAACTCATGAATGGTCTACAGCAGGAATTGAGGGACTTACTCTTTGCAGTAAGACCAGAAGCCATGACAATGAATATGAACGGCATACCACAAGTTGTAGAAGGAATTGCACAAAGTGAAGTAGAAAGACTGAGTAAGTTGACAAAGAAGGCCTTTGTTAGGAGCCGGTGAAGCTTCACTTAGTGACAGGACGTGGCACAGACGTCACTTCCAGCTTCCTCCTGCATCGCGTCCCTTAGCTTCAAGACGCGTTGCTCAGCTGATCCCCCCGGTCACGTGACTGGGGGCTCAGCACTGTCTCTCCTCCTACTGGCCAGCACTGCCTTTATTAGCGGGTTATAGCGGGTTATTCCGCCCAAGTGTTCGGTCCCCGTTCACTGCTCTCTCTCTTTCTTGCCTTCAGCCAGCCTGCTGCCTCTTGCTTTAGCTCCCCTTTGGTCTCCCTCCTTAGCTCTGCTCTTGGCCCCCCTTCTCTCCCTCCTGGTCTCCATCTTACCTCTCCTGCAGCCTCTTATCTTTGCTTCTTTCTCCCTCTTATTCTCTCCCTGGTCTTTCACCTCTTACTTGATCTCTAGCTCCCCCTTCTTGTCATTCACTTTTTCTCATCTTTCCAGCTCTCTCTCTCTCTAGCTCCCTCCTCTGGTCTCCATTCTCCGTTCTCCTTTTCTACACTCTCCCTCTACCTTCCTCCCCCTCCTCTCTCTTTGTTTTGTGTTGTCCGTCTGATTAGTCTTGAACTCTCTGTTCCTCATCCAGGCCTATCTGTTCTGTGTGGTTAGTCCTGTAATTCTTTTGCCCCCTTGTCTCTTGTCTGGGCATTGGTTCCTTTGGGGGTGAATTAGACTGGGACTGCGACCTGCTCCTGCCTCGCCGCTACTGGCCCAACCTCACCATCAGAGGCTCTGGTGAAGACCAGGCTGGGGTTAGACTCCGCGCCCAGGCTCCTTTCTAATCTCGGTTATTCCTCACAGCCTTGAAGATTACAGTGTATGTAATACAAGAGGAGGGTAGGTGGAACCAGAGACAAGGAGGATTTGAAGGATTTGAGAAAAGGAAAATTCTGAACCAAAGTAACATGAAAGGAAAATGCCTACCAGGGCCACAAGAAGTGGTTAGAGAAGAAGGAAACTCAAAGACAAGCAGATGCAGGCAAACAGAAAGTACAGATGGAATCAGTACAGATGAAATTGACTTGATATAAATTAAATTAATGCAAGGCAAGCCAAAAGTGTTCAAAAGTAAAGAGATACCTGGTCAATTAGTCACTAAAGAGACTTTTACAAGCATACTTACTGAACATCCAGTAACTTAAAGATAAGCAAGCCAAAGACATTTTTGATAAATAAGAAATCAACTCCTGTGCCTATGGAATTACAGACATTACTAAAGTGTCCCTACAATTTGTTAGGGGTAGACAGATCCCAGCTGATTCAAGTGACTAGTATGCTTACATGGTTAAAAGTATCAAGTCAGCTGTCATCACAAGTTTACAACCAAAATAGAAGCTGTAAAACAGTTCCAGATAAACCTTGGTGAAGAATCTGATGTAGATTGCTAGAGAACAAAAGTGCAAAGCAACTTGAGAACTTTAACTTCTTAATAGTCAAGTAATCTTCATCCAAGACTTCTTTATTTACAGTAAATGAATTGAACATTGGAACAGTTTGTTGATCTTCTATTTATTGCAACTACAACAAAGCAGCTGTATGACAGAGACATTATTGCTAAATGGAAAATCCAGTTTCAAAAGACATTATCCAGGAAAGCTGTTATTATACACTGACACCTGCAGTTATTACAATATGGAACTGCATGATCAATGTTAACTGCCAAAGGATAAATTGGCAAGAAGATTTTTTTCAAGAGCGTCAAGAAATGACGTTACAACCGTTACAGTATGTGGATGATTTACTGATTGCAGCAAGCACAGAAANCAGATGCAAGGAAGAGACAATATCGTTACTGTACTTCCTATCAGAAGAAGATTGTCTCTAAGGACAAGCAGCAACCAGTAAAAGTTCCTGTACCTTGGACACTGCATTTCACACAGAACAGAATTAAAGCTATAAGTGACTTTGAAACAGATAAGAGGATTCTTAGGCCTCATTGACTACTCCAGAGAGTAGGTACCAGCAGCCTCCATACATATGCAACCTTTGTATGAACAAAGAAAGAAGGAGATACCCGCATCTTCTCAAGAGAAGATATAAACAAAAACAATTAGTTCAAGCTTTGAATCAGCATTTACCTACAATCAGCTTCAGCCAATGATCACTCCACAGCATGTATAAATTCCCATCACCTCCAGCACTCCTTGCCTGTATCTTGTTGTCACACTGCTAGTGTGGAAGCACCAGGTCCTCAGTTGCTGGATTCAAGCCTGAAGTTGCCTTCTCTCCAAGACAAGTACTCACCTGACCACTCCTACAGCACTACAGATATCACCCAGTTACAAGTGCTAGCCTGCTCATCCCTGCCGCACTACTGATTCCAGCAAGCTCTGCCTATAACCTGTCCTCCTCCTTATAGTAGGGACTTCCAGGAGCTTTAGGGACAGACTCACGGAGTTGTCCTTATCAGGACGGGTGCCACGCTAAGGGACAATTGCCAGGGAACCAGGACAGAGACTTTACAAGGATTCCATTCTGCCTTGTAGTGCCTGCATGAAGCATTTATAAATTCAACCACCAAGACTAATCTTCAAGTTGTTACAGCCACTGCCAGTGTCAGCACAACTGGATCCCATCATCAAAGGGGCTCCATACCTGTGTTAGAACAGTGGCAGCAATATTAAAAAAACAAGACAACAGACATTGTCCTAGATCATGCAATGACTATTCAGGTCCCTCATGCAGTCACAGAAAGTCTACGTCAAGCAAAGACAAAGCACTTGTCAGCAGCAAGAGTACGAAGTGGCTTTACTAAGTGCTTCCAACGACACCATCAAGCGATGTACAAGTCTTAACACAGCAACATTTTTCCCTTTATTTGTTGATTCAAAAGGGGGTTTAGATGAAATGTGACTGTGATTGTGAATCAACAGAGCAGCATAAAGCGCTTTGGGGACCAGGTCCAGTGGAGAATGCTTCTCTACACCTATTTGGGGATGGTTCCAGTTACTATGACAATAGTTCACCACACACAGGTTACCACACACAGTCACAATGGAGCATGAAGTCATCATGTCAAGACCACTCCCATCAGACTTGTCAGCGCAAGCCGCAGAACTTATAGGACTACAGCCATTATCTATACAGATTCAAGATTCTTGGGAAGTGGCTCATGACTCTGGTCCAATATGGAAAAGCAGAGACTTTAAAGGTTCAAATGGTAAATCCATGCAGCACTAATACAGAAACTATCTAGAGCATTAGATCTACCACACAAGGTCGAAATAATAAAAGTCCAAGCGCATACAAAGCACATACAAGAACTATGGAGGAGGAATTGCCTTTGCAGATGAAGAAGCAAAAAGAGCAGCATTAAGGAAGCCAAACGGTGAAATAGGCATTTGTGAAGCTGAGACTTGTGTACATTCCAAAGGCAAGCACCCGAATGGGAAAAAGACAAATGGACTACAATAAGGGCAACAGAACAGGAAGAGGGACTTTGGATAAAAAACAACCAACTGTGATCTTAAGTTTTGTTACAACTGCATAAACTGAAACCAAGAGATTGGTCCATACCAAGTGCTACTGACTACTCCTACTTCAGTGAAAGTATCAGGCAGAGATACTTGGATTCACGCATCACACGGATGCAAGAAATCTGTGATAAGGATCCAGCTTGAGATGTTAGGATGATAATTATACATAACCTTTTTCTAATACTGTGGTTACAGGACAATAGTAGACAATAAAGTCCAGAAGGTTTAAAATAAGTTTGATTAAATATATTTAATCAAAGAGGGAAAATGAGTAAAACAGTTAATATACTAAAAGTATTGATTATATATATATTACTGTTAAAAGAGAATTCTGCATCTCTGTAAATATTATTTCAATATTATTGCCCTTGAAATATGAGAAGCAGAAATTAGCTCAGTAGAAAACAACATTTGAAAAACAAATGAAATGCTGAGCGATTGATTTCAGACGAAACATTATGTTTTTGCTCAACCTTGTCATACACTGGTGCCTTCCATTTCATAGTGCCAATATTGTTCATTCTATTTTTAATACCTAGATACAGATATATTGTTTGTCAGGAGAAAGAATACTTGCCTAGTAGAAATTATAGCATAATCTATAAATAAGCAACCGTGATTTAACTGATTGTTAAAATTGAATCAACAAGTTATGTAAGCCCACCCCTAGCCACGCCTTTCTAGATCATTCTAACCAATCAACTATAAACAATGTATATTTAGAGACAACGAGGGATGATATGGGATACCCCATATAATTCCTCTACAGAACCATCCTTGCGGTGCACACCATACCATAAAATATAGCTTTTATTCAAAATTAATTATAAAAGTAAGCAAGCATATAAGTATATAAAGATTAATATCCGGGAACAGAGTATGATTTCTAATATAGTGCTCATTTCATGGCTATCCAAAATTATGGAATTGGCTATAAATAGGGCAAATCATTGCACTTGTATTCAACATAATCTTATGACAAACATATAATTGTCAATTACGTGTGTACTATTGCCAAGAAATATCGTAAATATAATTGTTATTCACCACCTAAACAAATGTAAGCTGTAGCTATCACTAAAAAATAACAAAGGTAAATAAAAGAAACAAAATAACAATTGTCCCCTCACAGGGCACTCTTCACTCCTAATGTAGTCCTAACTGTCCCTATTACATGTACATATTAGTCATCCGCATAGAGTGCACCAATAGTAACGACATGGGGTCATATAAAGGAGAGATAAATGTAAGTGGTAGTCACCCAGCTTAATAAGATATAGTGGGAGTTGTACAAAATAATGAAATAGCCATGATGGTTCATCTAGAACACAAAGTAATAAAAATAAAAGTAAAGATAGAAAGTTAAAACTTATCAACTGCCGAGATATCCTGGTCTGGAAGGGCCGACACGTGTTTCACCAGAACGCTGGGGGGCGGAGCTAGCCTATTTTACTATGCTCCGTTCTAATATGTATTTTTATGCCTTTATCCAGCCTATATGTGTCCAGCTGGCCATGTATAAATTATACTGGAGTATCCGTTGTTTCTCTCTATTCATTCATCCTGACAGGATCGTTATCCGAGGCTTGCCGGATCACTAAGTGTTGTTGCATGGAATATTTTTTCAAGGTGTTACACTACCCTCTTGTGGCCAAGTTCCATAACAAGTCACAGCAGTATAGACTTCATTTATTGTTAAACTAAAGTGCTTTGTTGCAATAAAAGATAATGTGCTAGTTAACAATATTAAATAAAAATAATGCCTCATTAAAGTGAAGTCACAATATATTACATATCCACCCATACAATTTATGACCTAGGTTAGTTCAGAAATTTATATCAAAGGACCCCATGGTGCTTAAAGTTTTATCAATTAACCCATTTTTCTCATTTTAACCTATTGGGACTAAAGAGTCCATGAGGAAAATAAGTTCTGCTTCTTTCTGTAACAGTGTTTTCACTGTGTCACCGACTCTAATGACACATTTAAGACCCCACATCCCAAATGCAGTCAGACAGGATGGTGAGCTGTCATATTTGAGGAAGTGTCGGGCAACACTTCTTAACTGAATTTTTCCATGTCTGCATGAGCATTTCTAATATTCACAATATGTTCTAATATTCGCTTCTTGAGCAGTCTTTTAGTCATACCAATGTAAATTTTTGGACATGTGCATGAAATGCAGTAAATTACTCCTTGTGTGGAGCAATTAATAAAATTATGGATAGTATGGGTAACCCCATATCTATCCTGAAAGTCCTTCGTTAAGATCATATGTTTGCATTTGTTGCATTTGTTGTCTGGATGGGAGTTTTTCGCTTAGTCATGGAAAAATGACTTTTCACCAAAGTGTCATTCAAATTTCTTGAGCGTATCCAACGACATTTAATTCGATCTCCCAGCAGTTTCAGGTCTACATCAGTTTGTAGAATATGTAAGTGGGAATTAATGATCTTTTGTATGTCTCGCCATTGTCGGCAGAATTTACCGACAAAGTGTGTAGATGGTTGTGTTATATCAACCTTCTTTTTGGGAACAATTAATCTGTGACAGTCCTCGGTTAATGCAGTGTGATAAGCTTGATTGATAGAGCAATGACTATAACCACGGGCCCGTGGTCTAGACTTAAGTTCTTTAGAACGAGTTTTGAAATCTGCTATTGTTGTGCAGTTATGTCTAGTTCTTAAAAACTCCCCTTTAGGTATTCCTTGGATAGTTGAAGGAAGATCTGCACTGTCATGGAGAAGGAGGCTATTCGTGGCTGTAGCCTTTCAAAACATATCTATTTCGATAGCGCCCTCAGAGGTCAGTTTTATTGTAAGGTCAAGAAAACTAACTTGTTTATTACTGATTTCCTGGGTCAACTTAATGTATTGAGGGAGAGTATAAATTGTTCCAAATCCCTCCTGGATTCCTCCCAAACTAGGAGAATGTCAACTGAAACATCTTCCATTGGTACATGCCCACCACCTCAAAAATAGATTGTCGTAGGTGGAATCGTAGGCTGTGCCCATTGCCGGTCCTTGTGTCTGGAGAAAGAAAGTCTCTCAAAAACAAAATAATTGCGAGCTAGTACGAATTGCAATAACTCCAAAAGAAAATCATTAAATTCTAAGTTAGTTCCCATTCTCAAAAAATAAGAAACTGCTTGTAGTCCCAATGTGTGGCTTATTGAAGTATAGAGTGACTCAACATCCAAAGCTGCCAGCCACACATTGGGACCAAACTGTAGATCGGTTAGTTTGTCTAATAAATCTGGAGTTAGGTTAATTATTTTTAAATTATCATATAATTGTGTCGCTTCCGTTGTGGTCTACCCAGAAGAGGGATATTGCGCACAGACCGGTGCCATAACAATAACCCAAATGCTTTATTAACATAGATGGGTGCTGCCCGATGGTGGAAAAGTAAGTATATTTAGAGACAATGAGGGATGATATGTAGTGGTCGATGTGGAAATTTAGAAGTGGGGGTATGGACATTTAGAAGTGGAGGTATGGAAACACAGAATATAATAGAAGTCAATGGAGATTTTAAATTTTTCCATTACATCAGTGGGAGAAGTGCCGGTATGACATACCCCCGTATACCCCCCCACTTCGAGCCCTGATGATATGGCATANCCCATATAATTCCTCTACAGAACCATCCTTGCGGTGCACACCATCCCATAAAATATAACTTTTATTCTAAATTAATTATAAAAGTAAGCGAGCATATAAGTATATAAAGATTAATATCCAGGACCAGAGTATGATTTCTAATATAGTGCTCATTTCATGGCTATCCAAAATTATGGAATTGGATATAAATAGGGCAAATTATTGCATTTGTATTCAACATAATCTTATGACAAACATAAGATAGAAAGTTAAAACTTGTAACCATGTGTGTATGCTGTCATTTGTGGTATTAAGAAGGCTACACAGTGACTAATGTCCAGTTCAGAATACACTTATATGATTCAACATCACTATTGGTGTCTGTCTTATGATTCTGATCTCTTGGCCGGCTGAAACCAAAGGATGCTGATCAATAATTGAGGTGGCATAGGTAACCTAACAGTTTCAAAGTGATGTGATGGCATCTTGTTCTGCCAAGACTTGATGCCGTCACACCCTGCAAGGGAAAAGGTGTTAGGTACTAATGACTTCTCTACTTTTCTACAATAATACTGTTTGCAACTAATGAAATTTACCTCCCCTGCANTTCAACATGGTTTTAATCACTCTTGACAAAGTCATTAGTGCCTACAGATGTGAATCTGGCCCATGTTTGTGCGTCATTGATAATAACACTTTGCAGCTAAGGTCATGCCAGCATCTTATAGCTTGAGCCAGTTTGTCACTTTTGAAAATGTGTCAAAATGCTGCCCTAATGCTTTGCAGCACACAAGCTGC
>JABWIB010001533.1:39934-51973 GCA_016617825.1 Platyplectrum ornatum | reverse complement strand
ATAAGTAAAATTAAGAGCTGAATCAGAGTCCATGCAGAATGTGGCCGGACTCATAGGGGAGGATGCAGGACAAGTTCAATAAAGGGTGTCAAATAAAAAAAGTTTAACTATTTAAGTGCCCACTCCTACCTAGACCTATCAACCACATTGTGCAGTGTCCCCCAGAAAGAAAATAGTTACTTCTTCAAATTTGCACTCTACAATTTTCCACTGTGCACCATACAAAATTGGAAAACACTGTACAAAAGACAGAAATGATAGTAGACATACTCACCGCTCGCACATTTCCAAGTTTACGCTCTACTTCCTGCTTGTCTTTTTTGAGAACATTGCATAATTCTTTTAAACTAGATATTTGTTCCTAAAAGTCAAACAAATATAAGTTAGTAGTACTACAGGTGTAGCATTCAAATTGTGAATATGTTAACAGTGCTAACTAAAGGTGTAGCACTCAGAATGTGAATAAACCAGTGTTAAACTAAACCATTTCAGTTTAATGGCTATTTTTTTTTGAACTACTGTACTTTATTTATACACAAAAGAAAAAAAGAGTGCTTATGTTACTGGCGCACTCCAAGGGGCAGTGTCTCCGACTTGATAATTAACAGTTACGAGTAAAATACATCTTTTATTAAACATCAATTAAAAAAGTGAAATATTTAAAAATAGGAAAAGTAGGAAATTAAAGAATTTTAAAATAATAGGCAGGATTGCCCTTAGTGTTTTTATATCAAAAATTGGGTAAAGTTCCCCTCTATCACATGCACCTATATAGTCCTCTGGGTGAGTTTCACTGGGGTGAAAAACACCTCCCTAATATTTATTCGCGCTTATTATTTTTTAAAACCCTCAAATGGGGTATTTGGTCAGTATGTGGGGTGTGCTGTATATTTCCCACTTTGCGGTATATACATATACACAGATATAGAAATATGGAATGGGGACACAGCTATATATATATATGTCACTAATGAGTATGTAAAATATACTCCAATGATTGACACTTTCAGCGCCACTAAATGGTTAATCCCGCCTCAACTCGCGGTCCCCCACGTGCACGTTCCCTAATAATCCAGTGTAATGTTCAGTGGGCAGCACTAACTCGCGGCTGAGGCTCTCACACCGCCTCAGCTCGCGACCCCCCTTTTATACACTGCCGGATGACTTCCTATGCCTACTATCGGCAATACATACACTACTGAGGCTCTCTCACATCCTCAGCGTTCCTCCTCAGCAGTTAAGTGTAGAACTCTACCCAGGGCCAATGGTGCTTTGATATGTTTAAAATTGGGGAAACAACCTTCCTATACTATTATCAAAACACGGGATCCTGCCTCAACGCCACCGACACGTGTTTCACTTAAACAAGCTTTATCAAGGTACCAGGTTCCTGACATCTTCCGGTTTAAATACCCTTTGAGTTTCATTAATTGGCTATCGCTTACAGACTCAAAAGACTCCCTTTCATCTCTTATTTTCTACACATAGGTGCTGTGGTATAGGAGATATACACGATCCTCAATGGTAACAATGCAGAAGATTCAGTTATATTACATAACATATGACTAATGTTTAATAGAGTGTCTCGCTCTTTTCCACTCGGATCACCACTTCCAGTTTCTAGTTCACTGCAACATTATAATAATTAAGAATCAATAAATAAACAAGTGTATCCCAATCATATGGTGTTGGCTATAATGTTGTATGTGTGCTTGTCATGCCCAGAATGCTATACCAGTCAGGTGGTAATATTTAATAAATGCTACCTACCCTAATGATCCATATTGTGCTCATTGTCAAAAAGAAAAATATTACATCCTATATCAACATAGGTAATCTACTAGGTGATCTTGCTAGTGCCCTGACCAATCCCTCCCTCCCCCCCCCCCCCCCCCCCTCCACATAAAAACCCTCTCACCCAAAAAAAAAAAAAAAAAAAAAAAAAACACCCTGGAGTTGCACTCTAGGGTCCTAAATTCCTATCTAAACCATTGGGATATTTTATAAGTATTTAGTGTACAGCCTAGTATAGTTATTACATGTGAAATTATTGATCTTTTTGACCTTATTGTGATAAAATACCTACTTAGTGTCATAAAAAAATATAAATGATATGAATGCCCCCCCCATACTATGAATAAAGTGAGGGAAACCCTTACTGTGCTCTATTGTGCCACCTACTGGGATATAATATACCACTGTATATTTCAAACTTGGGGTATACTGTCACCAGAGAGACTTCTCTGAATCATAACCAACACTCTAGAGTGTGGAGCTCTACACATTTTATAGGACATAGTCCTACCATGATCCTGCAGTGAATCAAAATGAATCTATATAGCAAAACATATCTGCTCTATTACTCAATATAGGTAAGTATCATAAGGATAAATATTATTCAGTTCGGGTAAGTATCACAGGGCAAATTATAAAGGCCTCCTTTCAGGTAAGTGGTCTTCTGCACGATCCTCAATATATGAGTCCTTCCTCATAGGAAGCANTTATAACTAATATACTCATTCAGCCCCTTCGGGATGACAGTGTCCAGGAGGAAGATCATCTCGGTTTCCTTTTTCAGCAGTTCCTTTTGTACGTCTCCTCCTCTGATACCTAACCTCGCTTTTTGTATTATAAACGCCTTCAGGCATTGTGATCTCCCTTCGTGGTATTCTAAAAAGTGACGTACCACCGATGTCAGGGGTTTGAAGTTGGACCTGTCTCTTACTGCATTTTTTATGTTACGAACGTGCTCGTTGAGTCTTGTTTTGAATGGTCTTGTGGTCATTCCCATGTATTTTAGCTCACATGTGCAGTATAAACAATAGATCACTCCATATGTGTTACAGTTACAAAAGCCCCTCAACTTATGATTTCTACCATAACGGTCTGTATACTGTTTAGTAGGCTCCATGTATCTGCACATGTTGCATCCACCACATGGATATGAGCCCTGGGTCTTTGGGGTACACTCAATATGTTTAATAAGGTGGCTGTGAACCAGTCTGTCTCTCAAATTACTGTACTTTATTGCATATATAGTATATATAGAAAGTACGAAATAGAAAGACAGACAAAGTGCTGCCAAGACTAATAAGACCACTGTATATAATATAAATGATTGTATAAATGTATACCCATATTTCATTATGGGTATACATGGGGTGAACCTTGATATCACTCATTTGAAATTGGCTTTGTAAGACAGATGACTTACTATGTGGATTTTTCTTACATTTAAAAAGCAGATTTATTTACATTTTTAGGACAACCAGAGAGCATTTATTGGAACACATGGTAGGACCTTACTTACAAGGCATAAGGTGGTCACACACGAGATGATTTTAGCCCAATAACACAATAATCGTTCTAGTGTGTGGCCTAGAATTTCTCTTTTAACCGGTGTATTGTGTTCTGCAGTGCAGGTATGTACCAGGCTCTGGTACAGGCTTCAACAAAGGGAAGAGAAAGTCTTAGAACAAATGTTGTGATTTTCATTTAATAAACATTATAATACCTTTAAACGTGGCAAATCTTTGGTGGCCTGTTCCAGTTGAAGCTGTAGCTCAAGATTTTCAGATGCTAGCCTCAAATTTTCTTTCTTAAGTTCCATTTCTCTGCTAGGATGATCTTCTGATCCTACTCCTGACGTCTAGCGGGTGAAGTAAAAAGAAACCAACCAAACAAATACATAAATAAATAAAATGTTATAATGGAACATAAACATAATCTGTTGTAATCATTTAATAATACATTGGGTTTAGGATAATGATAGATAAAACTGTAGTAATATAACTAAGCAACTAATTCCTATTGGATAAGCTACATACAAAGCCCCAGAAACACCTACAGTGAGGGGGAGTAAAGGGTATAATGTATTCTCACACCTGGAGATTAGTATGACAGTTTGAATGGTTTTCCAAGTGTTTACAGCAGTTTCTGTCATATGCCTCCTGCTTTCTTGCGCCGTTGTTACTACACTTAAACTCCTGTTGGCAAACTTCTTTAGGGCATTCACTGGCAGATGCCAATTTGCTTCCATTACAGTTTAGCATATTCACCTCCGTTATCTCTTCATCTATACAATGATGTTCTTCATTGTTATGTCTGCTTCCATCTAACGCTTGATATGTATTGCCCATGCTCGCTTTGGTTGATGGCGAGTCACAGGTGTTCTGGACATCATTACCATCACAAGACTCTTGCTCATCAGTGACTAATGTGCTTTCAAAGCAAGATGCACCACCCAGCCCTGGAGTTGCTGTAGTGCTAACAGGAAGGGATATATCACAGAATTTTGGAGAGGCTGCTACACCGGTGGAAAGCGATGCGTCGCACGACCTTGGTGAGGTTTCTCTGCTCATTGGCACAGGCGAGTTGCTCGGCAAAGGACTAGCATCTTCTCCAACATCTGGAGTTTCGCTCCCTACTGTAGCAGAAGCATGTTCGGAGCACGCTTGGCACTTTGCGTCCACCTTGTCGCTCTCATTTCCCGTGTTCTCTGTTGTACTAGAAGGCAATAATCTACCAGCTGTTTTTAAATGTGCATCAACATTTTCAGATTGTCCATCCAACCTTATCGCTTTGTTTCCCTTTGATCTTTTAAAGAGAGTTCTCTTTTTATTTGCAATTATTGTGTCTTGTGTTCTGCTTGCAAAGGTGAAAGCAGCAACATGTTGTGTATCTTCCTCCACATTCTGATGTGAGACATGCAGCAGTATAGTGCAAAGAAAACAAAGGCATGTAAACTGCATCCATTTAACAGGGTATTTCTAAAGCCTAAGGGGAATATCGACTGATTTTGACTAGGCTATAACCCAGAGGATTGGAACACTTATTTCTAAGGGAACTTAGATAATTTGTAAGATAAGCTGATATATTTATAGAAAAAGAGTTGTGATTACACACAACCAAAGAACCAAATACTTCTGTTTAGTTCACATAACATGAACGAACATAATGTGGAAAAATGTTGGAAATAATACAAAACTGAGAAGTTTACATGTAATAATATAAACTTAGCACAAGAAGAGAATGCAATCTGCTGTAACACAGGTCTTTTAATTATTAAATCTGCCTTTATCAGACTTTAATAATGTAACTTGATGAGGCTCTGGGAGAACTTCTAACAATCGCAAACACTACAAAAGTTTAGAAATGCTTTAATCAACGGATAAAAAAAGTTTGTGTTTGTGTAATGGAGTCTGCTGCCTGATATGCATTCGCGTGTGACCTCTTTGAGAACATGGTCAGGCTCATGAACTTTTAGCTCTCAGACGCATCATTAAGAGATGCTTTGCGGTCCATGAAGTTGTAACACAATGTTGTGTTGTGATTGCCCATAGCATGCTGGAATATATCCAGGAAGTTACACTGTAGTGATTGGTGTAAACACTTAGTATGATGGGATGACTGGACATGTCATGATATTGTTAACCATAAGGTAGAGAATGGCAATTATATGCTGGGACAGAGACTGGTAATGCCGTAAAGAGGACGTGTAATAATAGAGTTTATATGTTAAATATAACCCTCTGTTACCTCTGTTCAATAAATGTAAGATATTTGCTCAAACTGGCAGTTGCCAACTTTCACTATGGAAATAAATGTACCCAGGTTAGAAATCTATGGCGAGCATAAGTTTTGAATGAAACAATGAAAGAGACAGCTCTTGTTGCAGATAACCTAGATTCAAACGAAGCATAAATCTATTGTCTGGTATTAAAGCAGAGTGCTTTATACCTTAGTGTGTGAAGGGGTTAAATTAGTACAGTAACAAGTACATCCTAGATAATTACAGTTGGCTCAATTAATGAACATAATACTTACAGAGGGCCTGGACAGGTTTTCCCTTGATAACTGATGTTCCAATGCCTGAAGCTTTTCTTGTAGATATTGATTTTTTAAGTGCAGTTCATCTACCACAGCGTCACGAGGTAAAGCCTGTTTTGTTCTATGACCAAATGAAAAATAAATAAGTAAAAGCATCTGGGGAAAAAAGGAATAGAAAACTAATGTTTGTGTTTGGAGAAAGGTTCAATACTTCCTTGGACGCGAAAAACAATGTATATTTAAACACAGGCCAAACCTTTTCAGTTTCATGAGCTCTAATCCCGCTTGGCTAAACTCAACTTTCCTCGTTCATCTTCTAGAAGTTACTTTGATACAAGGTTAATAATAATAAATTTCCTTTGCTTGTAAGCAGAGGTTAAACCTTCCCAACCAAATTATTACATTGTTCATCCAAGTGTAATGACTCTAATTATTTCAAGAGTCTGCAGTACCCTCNCTTCTGCAGACATTAACCTAGCAAATTAATAGCAGCCAAGCATTAAAGGTGTTATTCTTAAACCAATTACAACGAGAAAGGTTGATTTCTCACAATGTATAGAATGTGCGCAGCGACTTTACAGGNTAGATTTATGAGGGTTACAAAATATCGCAATGGGTTTAATGACATTTATATGAAAGTCAGATTACATACAATGGTATCGGTGGCAGCNCACATAATTCTCTTTTATGTTCATGGAAAAACATTTGAGGTCACAATAATATCTTTGTAAAGAAACATCAGTTAGTGATGGATTGGCAGCACTGCAGCACAATTTCACATGTGAATGAAGAGCTGCACTATAGCAATACTGGACATACGACACGGCAGATAAGAAATGACAAAGCTTGACTGACAATCACACTCTGGCAGAATGGTTGATTTCTCCCAATTACACTGGCTGTATATAGGTACTCAACAAATGATTTATTGGCTGTCTCTATGACTGCATGCTGATTGACTGAANCCATGCTCACTGATGGACTGCAGACACAGATCTGTATAGTCTTACGATAAATATACACGATCGCGGAGATATTCCTCAAGTGCTTGAGGTCCTACAGAGATATGCTGGGCCAGGAAAATAAATAAATAGATTCAAACAGCGGTAGTTTTATGTACTAAATACTTCTACCATAATCACTATTCTATTTTATTCCTATTATTTGAAAGCAACCCCACATACTTCATGTATGAGATTTCATTTTCTAGTTCAATATTTTTCTTCTTCAGATCTTCAATTTCTCTTTCAGACTCCAGAGTCCGCACGCCGACTACCTGATCCACGGTTGCACCACGAGATTTCAGTCTCTTTTGCAAAACCAATTTCTCCTGGTCAACTCTACAAAACAAAAAATGAAACATTTAGTTGCAAAAACAAAATAATGAAGTCACTGATAAAATGTTGATTTTGAATTACTGTTGTATATATAAAAAAGGCAAAAAAATCCCCCTTGCCTAATTCTGTATGCATGCAAGAAGTCACGCCCCATGGATGGAAGCTGATTGTACAGAATACAGATGCGTATGATTAGCGATCTGATATAGAAGTCCCCTTTTCTAAGCATGAGTAGTGCAATTACACATATGTGATTGAAGTGTCTTGCTCTTTTTCTGAGCATACCAATTCATATCATCTCTCCTAACCGACTGATGAAGCAATTGTGACCCCATACACACTGCACAGATTGCTGTCAGGAAAACTGGTTGAAATTCTTGTCTNACATCATAGGCTGAGATTTCTAGAACATAAAATCAAATCGTGGGATGTGACCCTATGTATTAATAAAAATGAAGATAGTGAAAATGTACACGCTCTTGCAATATTCTTCTAAATGGTCTGGAATTGAGCTGCAGATTACATAGGTGTGTTCCCAATTTCTTGTGCTGTACAGGATAATAAATTGAGTTATTTTAATGTCTAACGGTGTTAGAAGATAATGCGGTTTTGTGTATTATAAACACACTGCATTATTTATTAGTTCAAGAGACAAGTATAAAATTACATATAGGTATACTCAGAGGGATTACAGAGTTCCCTAATTATTCTTACCATGATATTACAGGACATGAATTTTAATTCAATAAACATTAATGAATGCACAGGCTCTGTAATGACCTGCAGCCATATATACACACACATACATGTTATTAGAAATCACTGCTAACAAAACATGTATAAAATATTAAAGGTTTACAAAGATAAGTATGTGCACCAATGAGAACAATATTCTGAAGATGAATTTTCAGTGTTATACAATGAAAGAGAAGAAAAAGCCAGAGGGAAAGGAAGTCAGGCCAGGGTCAGGAGCAGCCATGATTGAGCAATATTTCAATAATTGCAAGCCAGGCACACCATGGCATTGTGTATTCAGGAACACATTCCACAGCAGCTGCCGCTGTGATTCCCCTCNCAACACCTCCAGCAAGCACTGCAGAGCTGCCATTGGCAAACATCGCAAGCGACTATTATTACTACTGCTCATGGAGAAGGCCTGCAGCTCCATGAGACTGCTAATAAAAGCTATGAACTTAAAAAACCAAGTGTGATATAGGAGCATTGGGTTACAATGGTACTTACTGTAAATATTCCTATTTCTCAGAAACACAGAAAAGTCATATTATCACTGCTACAATATTGATAAATGTGTCTGAAAGACTCATTGCACATTTGACATACACCATATGACATAACATCAAANTTACAAAAACTGCACTGGATCTGCAATTCAGCAAACATTATTTTGCAAACATTAGAAAGAAAAGAATGACTTACTTGGAGTAGAGTTCTTTAAGTGTTGTCAGCTGTTTTGTGAGAGACTCCACTTCCTTCTCCTTGTCTCGTAACTTGCTGCGCATCCCCTCTAATTTACTCTGCCACTTTTTCCCTTCTTCCCATTTGATGATCTCTTCTTTAGAATTCTGCAAAGAAACAAAAACACAAGAGTTTCATTAAAAAGCCTGGCAATGTATATGTAAGCAATGAGGCAGGGTTTATGTGTACACCAAGGCTTCAGATGCAATGTACAATGTCTGTCTAACGTCTTAAAACAAGTGCAAAGGGAAATGTATACTTTGGCAAAATGTTCAATAGAGAAATACTACAGAAAGGCAAGTGGAGTCATTAGAATTGGAGACACCCATATGGACCTCCTACCACACCNGATTATACAGAACAATCTAATTCAGGGTTGCCAACTC
Source organism: Platyplectrum ornatum (assembly GCA_016617825.1). Classification (NCBI taxonomy): domain Eukaryota; kingdom Metazoa; phylum Chordata; class Amphibia; order Anura; family Limnodynastidae; genus Platyplectrum; species Platyplectrum ornatum. The sequence goes on along the minus strand of JABWIB010001533.1, from coordinate 42,945 downwards.
TCCCAAAATATGTAAGACTGCATTGCCAGCTGACAGTGTGATCAGAGAACAGACAATGCAGATGTCTCAATCAATGTTTACCTATGCTTAGATATCAGTACTGACAAATGAAAGGTAGAGTGACATAGCAAGGGCGAGAAGGGGAGGGGAATAAATAATCAAATGAGTTAAACGTGAAAGGGTGTAAGAAACAATGGGGAATTTAATAAAGGGGGTAAACTGTTCTACATAGAATATTAGGGAGAGAGGTACCTGTAGGTAGAGAGATCCCAATAGTGATATGGATAGGGAAAGAGGGAGCTATGGTTAATAAGTCAGAAGAAAATATGGGAAAGTGAGAGAGATGGGGGGGGAAAAATGAGGTCGAGTCAATAGTAAAATGGGGGAATCTTTACATCCATCTACTGACTGTGAGCCAGGAGAGCGCAGGGACCCCCCCCCCCCCCAAAGTGAACTGCCCCTGCCTGCCGTGAGAAAGGGAGGGCAAGATCCAGCTGTTTTGACCCACCAACTGCCTTGTAAATTATTTTACTATTTTTTATCTGCTGTTTAAAACATATCATGTAAGGTCTACAGGAGCAATAATCAACCTCCCTCTCCCAAAAATAAAAAAGTGTGATTGCATATATTAAGTATGACACTGATGAGGCCCCAAGCCTATAGCTCCACAAACCATAGGGCCAACTTTTCATTGTAGGGAAAGTACTTAATACACAATTACTGAGCAGTTTATCATAACTCTAATTTAGAGTTCCCTTGTGCAACACCACCTTCCAAATGATTCATTTTGTGCATTTTTGTACATTTACAATTAGCTTCCCCAGCAGCTAAAAATGATATTTGGCAAGGTGCAGATTTGCTCCTGAGTCTATGGGAATATGATAGTACAAGTGATGCGGTTACATTTCAAAATTCCAAAGTAAATGAACATGACAGCATTTGTGGCAACATGCAGTCACTAGTCCCGGCAAGCTGTGATTACATCGCACACAGGGAGAGCAAATTATAACCAATTCAGATTGCTTTATTTGACAGATATTTCAAATGATCTTTAACAAGATAAATTGCTCACAGCAAACAAAATCTAAGNATTTACAAGTCATTTTTCAATATAATTGTTGGAGACATGTTTGTGTTTAAAACAATAAAATGCTAAACTAGTTTGTATAGTTGTAGATCAGTCTGTTTACAAATGATCATCAGTCTATCAAGGACCTGAATTCTTCCCACCTCTCAGCAAAATAAATAATGAACTTAATAAACAGAAGATAAAANCATTACATTTGGAGTCTGAGGAACAAACAGTTGTTACTCAAATCTATACCTAGATTATTATTAACTGCAGTTATGACAGACTGGATTCAGAGCAAGTCCTGTGTCCTGATAAGTAAACGCAGGACCTGTATATATAACTGCTGTAACTGTATTTCTAATGTTACCTGCACATTAAAAGAAGTAAAAGCTGGTGATTCTCCTTTTATAACGTTAAAAAGTCATCACGCGATGGAGAAATGTCCCATTCAAAAACCAAACTGTTCAAATCCCAACCATTGAACCACCCAATGAACTCTAATTTAGATATTTTGATTAATGTACATTTGTTTAATATTTTGTGTAGTAAACAGTCAAAATAATCTAATAATCATTTACATATTTGCATGCTAAATTAAGAAAAATAAATAAATTCACCTTTGCCTTCTGTGTAGTANGCTACATACCCCTGTCCAATTCATGGAATTTATTGATCTGATACTTTAAGTGAATACANTGCCATACCTTAAAGCAATAATGTTTGCTATACTAACCACAGGACTTGCTACCAGGAAGTAAGCACCTGCCTTGTTTACTATNGTTGCCATAGGAAGGTTTACACCCAACCTGTCAAACTGAGCAAGGCTAATGCTGGCCATACACCTATAAGATGCATTGCTCCGATATAGTGCATATGCTAAATACACATGTGATGTACATGAAATCGGCAGCGATTTTCCTGAATCTTGCCTATAACATGCAGGACTTAGCTATGCGATATTCGACCGCGGGAGCGCGAATTGCATAATCGCACCAGACATAGGCCTGGAGTATGGTCAGCATAACTTATTGCAGGTTACAGCAATTGCAGGTGTTTTATATAGGTTTTACTTTTAGCATTACAAATATTGATTTTATAAGCATATAGATCTGTTGACATAGCGTGAAAACAGCTACTAATTGAAAAGTGAATGACATTTATACAAACCTTATCTTCCCGAGCAAGTCTTCTTTCAGCTTCCTCACTCTTTTTCTCCAACTCCACTTCTAGCTTCTTAATTTTCCTCTGAAGTTCGTCTATCGCACTCTGTTTACTATCTCCATCCAGTTTACTCTGAAGAGACACAGATACTTAGAAATCCTAGTACTAACAAAAACATAAAAGGAACTAAAAAGCTAGTTTTATTCTCTTCCTTGGAGAGAAATGTACATATGAAATAATATATATTAGAAGAGGTAAATAAATACCTAACATGCAATAATATAAATAAAAGTATATACATGGTAATGTGTACACAAAGTATAACAATGCTATGTTTCATTTTATTTAAATTGTATTTCATTTATTTTTGTAAAGGAACGTATGCATCAGCGATTTATTCTTAACTTGTACAGTGATGTAGTCCACAGATATGCAAGTCCAATTTCATATAAAGTTATATTCATTTGTTGTTGGTTTATGATACTAAGTTTATTAATATGGAGTTTAATATGTCATTGCATTACATTTCTACTTTTACACTTAGCACAGAAAACCAGATAAAATCCTCAAACCCTACAGTATAGGACCACCTATAACAGATATACCTATAAAGGTATCATGTTATCCATCAATTATATTACAGACTGAATGTTACCATCAAGATGCCCAAACTAGTTATTAGCATTAGCTACAACATTTGTAATATATGCTTATAGGTAGCACACTATATTCAATATAACAAGAACGATGTAATATGACTAAAACACCACATGTGTAA
>JABWIB010001533.1:26641-39746 GCA_016617825.1 Platyplectrum ornatum | reverse complement strand
TAGAAGTGGTGGCATGAACATTTAGTAATGGTGGCATGGAAAGATAATAATGATTCATTGTTTTATAATTNAATCAGTGGAAAAACTGACAGCAGGCATATCACAGTATACACCAACTTAAAGCCCTGATTATACTAGATTAAGATTGATTGATTGTTTGCTTGATTGTTGAAACATGCAAGTAGTCTGACATGTATGTCAATGTGTATTGAAATACATTATTAATGTACGTTCAAAATTGACTGCTCATTTTGCGACAACAAATTAGTGCACAAGTTAAAGAGAAAATGGTGCTACTTAGCTTTACAATGTATACAGTGTATAAGTCCCAAGATCTGAGTCCAAGTAAACACTATGGGGTATATTTACTAAGGGAGATTGAAACTGGTTACATATAGGGTACATTAGGGTAATAATAGCCCAGCTGAGGAGTCAGAGTTTCCAGCACGGGGTCGCCCCTTTTGGGGCGGTTACTCCGTTTCTCCTCCATTAGTAAGGGACGAAAAGTGTAGGACAAGGCANAGGGCATATTAGGGATTGTTAGTATATCTCCCTCTATGAACTGACACTTAACCCCTTTGGAACACACAATAATGACTATTACTCTATAGGAAATATATATATTGGTGATGGTGGTGATCTATCTTGAGTGGTGATATTTTATAAACTTTTTTATATTGTGATAGATATTCTTATATCTTTTATGATGCATTATGGAATTAAAAGCTAAGTTTTAAATAGATGTCATTATTCAGGCTCCCTGTAGATTTATATAGTGATTTATTTTTCTATACATCTACTTTGATTTATAAGCAGCGAGTTTGCAGTGAGATTGGAAAGTGGAGATGTTGACAATGGCAACCAATCAGATTCAAGTTCACATTCTCCAGAGTGTAAAATGAAACTGAAAGCTTGAATCTGATTGGTTGCTATGGGCAACATCTCCACTTTCCAATCTCACTGCAAACTCGCGGCTTAGTAAATATACCCCTATGTGTTTGTCGCAGTCTCTTAGGGTTAGTGAAGATCAAAAAAAATGTTTTCCTGTTTTGCCGGGTCCACACCATTAGTGTTGCCTCCTCCAACGCATTAGAGGAGGCAATACTAAGGTTGTGGACCTGATTCATGGTCAGATAAGCTATTTTAGAAGTTGATTGAATGTATGCACACTTTATGGAGGTATGTTAAAATAAAAGATGTTTTTTTTAAATACTACACCAGATTACTCTCTCTTTTAACCTCTTGGTTTAATTGTTCTGTTGGAGTGATACTGAATTACCCATTCACAGAAAAGTGTTTGTTTCAGGGGAATATTTAGAAAAAACCTCACATGCACTACTGCATTCTGGTTTTGTTTAATTTTTACAATTGACAAAAAATACTACACTATTATTGGCGCCTTGTGTTCTTCTCTCTTTAGTTTCCTTATATATAATATTTATTTATTTTTCATTATTTATTTATTGCAATAGTATATCTGGTTTTAGTTATTATATTATTTTTCAAACCTTTATTGCAAATAAATCAGTTTAATAATAAACTAATGGTTTACCACTCAGGATTGCCTTTATATATGCTATATAAAAATCCTGCATGCATGGTACATGCATAATGGTGTAAAAAACCAACAANAAAATAAGTGTATGCAGATAAGTGGAGGGTGGTGGGAAATAAGTAAAAAGGAAGTGCAGTTGCTAGAGGCTCAGTAGAACAATGTAAATATATAGTAAATCTTCTAAATCTTAAACATAAATGAGAGTCAAATACTGTCTGGTGTCAGAAAAACCTAAAATAAAACCACAGAGAAGACAGGACAGTCCATGAGGCTCTTATCTACTGTCACTTTCTATGTATCTATTAGAGCTGTATAAATATTGAAACATAAAAGAATGTTTTATGGAAGCACAGAATTAAAATAAAGAAAACAAATGTAAACAATGTAAGTTCAACGTGTTTATATAATAAATAAATAAAATATAGAATAAAACATATGGAAAGTGTCACCATCACCTTTAAATCTTTGGTCTGTTTGTCAACAATCTGCTGAATGTTAAAATGTTCCTCCTTTTGTGCAGCCACAGATATGATCTGCTGTTCAGCATGAGCGGTCATCTCTGCCCGGAGAGCCAGCAGAGCTTTGCTTAAAGCCTTTAGAAAACAACAGAAGACAGTCAACAAAACTGAAAGTATTTAAAAGGCTTTCTTTATGCTTTACATTCAATGGCTGCTAAAACAGATCAGATGAGGTGAAAACTATTATTATAGCTCTGTATGGGTTTCATAACAGCACAAGAGAACAAGAGGTCAGTGGTACGCAGACAAGATGGAAAACGGATTGTTGGCATCAACCAATTTAAACTGTTGCCATGGGTTTTGGGGTCTTATGGTTGCCCTATTCACACCATTTTTTATTGGACTAGTTACAAAAGAAAACATCAAAGAGTTATCTTTTACTAGTCTTACATTCTAGAGGAAATACAGGATTAGAAAGGAATTGGCAGAGTATTAGTGTCAAGAGAATATATGGTCATCTATGCCAAACAAGAGGGGTTCTTTCTAGGATCCTCCAATTCAGCCTAATTTCTGCTCTCAGAATGAGCATGAGATGGTTCACCCTTAAAGTTTGTTACTCCATTGAGTATAAATACAGGTAAATGTATTTATTTGGCACTACTGGTATTTAGCCTTTTAATGAATAGACAAGTATGCCAAAATATCATACTTTCGGCATACAACCGTCCATTACACAAACAGGCAAGTACTGTCATCCTTCTGCGATTTAACTGCATCAAGGGAACATTCTTTTGGATTTCTTCGATATTGGCCATCTAGAAGTCACAAAAGGCCCTTTCACCCCATCCCAACACAACAGGTATCAAATAGGTTGTATTCAACAATATAATCAGTTACAGTTAGCACTTTGTCTCCGACTGGCTCGGGTACCCCAGGCGGCTTCACTGAGAATAGAAGTAAACAAATTTCATTTTTCCAGTGGGGATTTCAATTATTTTAAATCCTGGTTTAGCAGTTTATGATCTAGTGCAGAATTGTTAGACTGATTATTCCTATTCACAAGTCTCCCCACCAGAAGGAAGGCTACAGAAAAATGTTCTCCCTTATTAAATAGGGGCAAAACTAGCTAAACTGAATCCAAGACATGCTCTTTGTATAGGTTTTATTTTATCTAAACCAGGGCTCGAAGTGGGACGGTATATGCCGGTATGGCATACCGGCACTTCTCCTGCTAAGCCACGCCCCTTTTCTGAGCTCCGCCCCCTCAGCACTGGAGGGGGGAATGCTATATATTAAAAAAAATGCAGGTCCGGAGGGGCGGGGCTTATGTAAGGGGCAGGGCTTAGCGCCATACCGGCACTATAGAATCCCCACTTCGAGCCCTGATCTAAACCTATTAAATTCTCAACAAAGATAAACACAAAATGTCATACTTTATTCTGAAATTAAGTATTTCATCTAGGAATGATTAGCAAAATATACATTTGTAAAATATGTGAGAAGATAGCCAGATGGATGTCTCTTGGGTTAGTTGATTTACTTAAATTTTGGTCTTCTGTATAGTTCCTATCCTTACCTAAATCAACAATGGTAGTCCTTTTTCCATATATTATGGATTTTCTCTATATTGTACTGTTTAAAGAATTTAGTAAATCTATTTGTGATCAATAAATTTTTCTCAACAATTATTTAAATTAACATTATTTAATTGCCACTATACTTGTTCAATTCTATTAAGTCTTAAATTTATACAGACGCCTTCATGATTTTGTTTTGTACCATGAGCAAACCACTTTTGTAGTGTGTGGTGTGATATAACTATACCTTTTGCTGTTTTTCTTTGTGGGTTACTTGGTTTTTTAACCGTTCCACTAGATTCTTCATAGTAGCAGTCGGAGCTCTTGTATTTGCCTCTTTTTGAGCTTCAAGTTCAGCATTGAGATATTTAAGTTCATTTTCCATTTCAGCCAGACGATTTCTTAGCTCTTCAGCTTCATCCTTATGTCTTTTTACTTCAAAGATATAGTTTTCTTCAAGTCTGGATAGAATGACAAAAAAGGAAATACCATAAAAAAAAACTCCTGACTTTAAAACAGTTATAAAAGAACTTTCTGTATAAGTGGTTATGTCTTGGTAGCCATGATCACATATACCCCGTTTAGATTGCCTAAAATCGACGTCGTTTTCAGTGAAAACGACGGCTGTAGTGGAAAAGGCGCCGTTAGAAGGCAATCTGAACGATGCCTTTTCAAAACAGCGCCTAACAATCAAACAAAAAGAAGGCTTTTCAGCGGCATGGCGACGTTCTTAAAGCAATTTAAACGCGCTGCGCGTATGAAGGGAGGCGCTTGGACTAAAAAGACATGTGATCATTATGATCACAGTCTTTTTAGGTCCCCTCCCCTTCTTGCAGGACTGTGTTGCTTTTAGCTGGAAGCCGCCGATTTCGGCGGCTTTCAGCGACGGATTTGCCTGCGGCTTTTTTGGCCGCAGGCAATCTGAACGCAGCAATAGAGCAGTTTCATCAGGTTAGGGAAGGGGTGACAAAACTGGTCCTTGTGATTTNTTACCGGCCCATGTTTTCCAGGTCTATGTTCTCAAGGTAACAGACATAATAGAGTCTGGTCACTCCTAGGTTAAGGCATCTAAAAGGTTGTTTTTTTGGTTTCAAAACAACTTATGGTACTTTCTTAAAAACATAATGTATAGCATAAAACATTTTTGATGTTTTCTTAATATATAGTTAAAGAAAAAGTACCTGGCTTTGCCATGTTCCAGTTCACTTATTTTAGCTATACGCATTTGCTTTTCTTGCTCCAGTTCTGAGGTGGCATGCTTTAACTTATTGGAAAGTGTCACCAATGAATGGTCCTGTTCAACAATNGTCTGTTCCATTTCCGCTAAGCGTCTAAGATGTTCGCTTGATGGCACTTGTAAAGTAGGTTTCTTTATCAAGTCCTGTAACATAACACATCAGAAAGTAGTGTTTAGGTCAACAAATACATCTAACTATCATTTTGCCCAACAGCAAAGTCAAACAGGAACTATGGGAAATATTTNAATACATAAGTCACTAACGTGATGTGTAGCACTAAAGCCTTAAACACTTTTACTGATATGCAGCATTCTGGCTAAAACACAAGGAAAGAATGGATGCTATCCTTCAATATAGTGCATCAACTGGAGCATTATTGACAAATACTAGTTGTGAGGGAGGTAGAGTGACTAGAAATTTTTATTTGACATTCTGGTTACATACCATTTTGGTCTGGCCATGGCTTAATGCAGTGTTTCACAAACTGTGCGCAGTCGCTCCCAAGGGTGCCGCAATGCTCTCACCATGCCGAAGTACANCGTAAGGGCTGGCAACACAAGTAACTTGGTTGCCAGCCCTTACATTATTCCTACAGAGCACGCACGTAACACTGTGTAGGGCCTACACAGTGTTAAGTGCCGCCCAGCGGGTAACAGTGTGGGGTCCAACTATCGGATCCCTGAGCTAACAACGTTTGGGAACTGTTGGCTTAGAAGTATTACCGATTTCATATATTCATATTTAGATTACCAACAGTAGTTTGTGAAGAACAAATGTGCTACAATCTACATAGGTCTAATTAAACTGGTCGAAAGGTGCAATCAAATAAGTGAATCATTCAGTCGTTTTATTGGCTATTGAGGACAGGATTCAGATCACTGCTGCGCTTGGGGCTTCAGACCCCTGTTGGATAATAATTCCAGTTTGTTTGTAGGTAGGCCACTGCCATTAAAAGTATGGTTGTTAGGACTGCAAAACCCATGTTAATATTTCTGCACTGCCTCTTACATAAAACAGCAGCCCAGTGCAACCCTTAGTATACAACATCCTACCAGTTTTGTTATCTGAAATCAGTAATAAAAAGTGTTTTGTGCTCTTTGTATTGTAAAGCTACCATTTTGCATGTTGGTTGGAATACAAGCAACAGATAGAAAACAAAATACAAACCAGGGCAGCCTCTTTAAATTTGCTTATTGAGGCATCTGAATGCAGGTCTAATTTCTGATGCAAGGCCTTGATATCCTCGGCATGCTTCCTTGCACTCTCTTGCTGCTCCTATTGGAAAAGCACGGAAAATATTTGAATAATGTTAGATTTCTATTGTAATACTTGAATGTCACTGATTTGGTCCTGTGGAGTGAGTGAACCGATTTGTGCTCGGAGCTAATAAGCATTTGCTGCAGTTATATAAACCAAAGACTGAAAGGCTGCAGGTCAGGTTCAGCGGGGTACGAGTGCCTCTTATGGACTGACATCATAAACTGGGAATTTTATTTTTTGTCTAGTTCTCTTCTATTTAAATCAAGTTGATTGTTTGCCATGTCACTATAGTCGCTCATGAATAATAGCGAAAAGATTTTGTCTTTATTTTTGTACACAAGTCGTTGGTACATATGTCAGCAGGGAGTGATGGACACAATTGCAGCACAAATGACTAAAAACACTCATATACAGAATTTATTCACTGTGAATAATAAGAATATGCAGAAACAGATGAAATGAAAATATGTCTACATGGGTTTAAATAATTGGCCGCTGTTTGCAATTTTCCACTCGTAAGCAGCTGAAGTGCTTCATCTCTGCCTGCCTCAGAATGACACTTACATGTGCAGCTGTTAAAACCCAGCTATCTCAGGAAACACTGTAAGCTCATAAACATGCATTAAGTATAGTCTATGAAATCAAAGCACGGGGAGCTCGGCTGTTTCTGAATTCATTTACTTTTGTATGAGCATCTTGCAATGTTTGTAGAAGCGTATCCTACTGTGGCTGCCCTTCACTGCCTGCTGTAATATACCTCAAGGAACCGGGGTCTCTCCATTTCTCATTCAAGAGCTACATTATGGCAAGTAAATGATATGGAGGGTGTGCTAGGAGCAGATTTTTATTATTTTAACTATCTCATTATAATGCCACATAACTGCAATCGCAATCCCAACTGACTTCTATCCAGCTTATTAAAATATGTATCACAGTGTCATTTGAAAAAGTTTGTGGAAGCAGTTAAAGGAAACCACACTAATAAATAAATAGTGTATGCGGACCAGCTGCAAATTCCAATGTATGTTAATAATCCATAGCATGCTGTATTTCCCAAGATTCCCTCCAGGGACAGCTTTGTTTTACTGTAGAAAGAGGCCTCCGGAGACATAGTGGATGGGAAACATTAAGCATATTTTTATCATACAGCCAAAATAGATTTTTAAAATTATCAAGATGCTAACTCATTATTAGTTTGGAGTGGTGGTTTTGTTATTTATAAAATGGTCCCTGTAGCAGCAAGATAACACTTATTTACGTAAATATATTGTAGTAATTATTAAAAATAACATAAAACATTTATAGTTAATGGAATTCAGATGTGGATCTATGCATAGGCCATATAGGTAAATTCTTAAGGCGGCATCGTGGCTGTAGCCAGGCATTAGTAGATAGGTAGGGGTGCTGTGCCCAACAATTGTTTAAACTTGCGAGAAGCTTTCCTCTTGGGAGTGAAGTTAGGATTAAATGATTGTTATAACAGGACTTAACAACATATCGGTTCTGGTGCATGGAGTCTTCTGTTCATCAATTAAATAATGATTAATAATATAGTTGTATATTTGCACGTTTAGCACAGGCTTTTGAACTATAAAACGTTATGGTATTTTTGTGAGGCTATGGATGCTAAGCTTGGTGTGGCTGTATGAGTCACAGTTCTGAACAACCAAAATCTTATGCTGGCTACACCGGTGCGATCATCGTGGAGAAACATTGCAGGGTATATTTACTAAGCGGTGAGTGAGATTGCAGTGAGATTGGAAAGAGGGGATAGCAACAAATCAGATTCAAGCTCTCAGTTTCGTTTTACACACTGGAGAATGTGAACTCGAATCTTATTGGTTGCTATGGGCAACATCCCCACTTTTCAATCTCACTGCTTAGTAAATATACCCTTGCATTTGCTAAAAGCCCATGCACTGTACAGGAAACCTGTGAAGAACCTGAATCTTGCCTGCAGCAGGCAAGATTCGTCAACGTGATATACGGCCACACGATATGAAACATAAATATAACTATAAATATAATGCTGCAAATTCTGTCATTGTATACCAGTAAGAGACAGACAGACGTCATATCGAATGATTATACCTCTCTTGCTTTAGCCAGAAGATGCTGGTATTTCTTCAGAACCTCTTCTTTTTGATTAAGCAGAGCTTGCATATTTTCAATTGTTTGATGAGCCACTTTCAAGGCATGGTGCAGCTCTGACTCCTCTGGTATTTGGCTAAACTCAGACAGTAGCTTCTCGTGGTCTACAACTGCTGGCAAGCGAAGTCTCAATTCATTTATTACCTTATCTCGGCTCAGCACGTTTTGCTCTGCTGCCCAGAGAAGAGATTCTTTTTGTTTAAGTTTCTAAAAACAAACACAGAAAAAATTAGGAACAAAATCCAGATATTTATGTAACTGGTCAACTGCCTTGTATTTTTTAAAGAGCAACAAAATCCGAAAATCTAGTAAATAGTAAAGTCTTTTATTTTTCTACCTTAAGAATATTTGTACAATGAGCAGTTGTGCTAGAAGTCTAACAGCTCTTAAAACCAGCCTTCACCATTAACCACTGACAAGAACAGGCAGCAAGAAGAGCTACGTTCTGCAACAGGATGGCATCTAAACCACCAATAGCTGCCTGGCTGTGATTTGCACCTGTAACAAAGAAACCCATAATCTTATATGAAAGTGATAGGACAAATGTCACAGTATCAAGTGTAATGGAAATTGCTAATCCAAATGCCTAATTCAAGCAAGGAGGTCAGAGATAGGCATTAAAATAGTGCCTAAAATCTGGACCTGGTATAATATGACTAGTTTCTAAATTTTGATATAGATATATATGTGTCGCACTGTACCGTATAATAATAACATCAGTGCAAGTGCGATAAGTGTATACAAAGTAACAGGAATAGCACAGCAATCACATAGGATGGGGAGGATTACCCATTATGTTAAAGGTGATGCAAGTAAACTATGGATTCCAAAGGCTAGACACCTGCTAAGTGATCCAGAATTTGCATTAGTCCCTATTTTAAGGGATGTCATAATGTGCTAGCAAGGGGAGTTGTCTCCAATGCGCACACATAGAAGGCAGAATCCCAGTTACTGCTGCATCCGTACTCCCAACAAGTATAAGTCTGAATCCGGTTCATATTTTTATTTCAATATCAAAAACAACATTCAGTTATAATAAAATATATTGGCACATATAGTGATAATTCTGCTTACCTCTTCAAGTGTTTTACACACAGTTTTTGTTTCCAGGATAGTCCGCACATGCTGTTTAATTTTGCATAGGGCTATTCCAAGTTGTTCAGGCAGAGGGAGACTGGAATCAGGCACTTCTCCTGTCGCCTCTTCAAACTAGAATGTGTTATATTATATTAATATATGTTTACAGTGTTAATAAACAAAAAGCAAGCCATCATTTCATCCAGAATATATTTACCTTACGAGCTGTGGTGAGAACTTCATTTTGCTGCTGTTCATACATATTCAACTGACGTTCTAGTTCAACTTCTCTCTGATCCCAAGACATCTGTCGCTCCTCATGAAACTTACAAAATAAACATAGGGGAATTTTATTGGGAATTTTAGTACACTCAGTTCAGTTACCGTTTGGATCAAAGCATACTGGCTGGTCTATATATAAATGTATTCTTTAATGAGTTTTGATTTACACACCAAGAATGTAAGAACTATGGACCAGATCCAGACTTGAACTTACTAGCTTAATGTTATAAGTGGGCAAAACCATGTTAAATTGCAAGGGAGGTAAATGGCATCAGTTGCAAGCAGTATTAGAGCTGAGAGATGATGCCTAGGCCAAGTCTAATAACATCTCGCATTTCTAAGGCGCAGGGGAGATGGACATCGCGTGTCCATCTCCCCTGCGCTCAATCCAGAGATACGTTTTTAAAAAACATGCAGCTCTGAATAGCACGAATACGTAAACTCTGAATCAGGTCCACTGTTACACTGTTATTAGACTTGGGCTAGGAAACATCTCTCTCTCAATGGTTTGGCCCACTCTTGAGTAAGTCATGAGTAAGTCCATAGTGCTTAAAGTCTGAATCTGGTCCTATGTTCTTTGATAATAATGGTCCAAACAATATAATTTTATTCTCACATCTTACAGGGGTGGAAGGAAAAATGTGTGATCTTTGCCATTTCCATGATCAGAGAAAATTAATTGTCTGTTATTTATATCTAAAATTGTAAAATATTCCTAGACAATCAATCTGTTTATCCGTGAAACTTTGCTACAGGTGTTTATTATCTTTTTATCTGAAAATCTCATTACTTGGCACAGTGTAAATGTAAGGCAGTTAGACTCTATATCTCTGTGACAATTATTATGCAATTTACAGCTACACATTAAAATGACGGATTTAAAACAATGCCATGCCGAGTTGAAAACTAACTTCAGCATGACATCCAAACTTCTTCTGCAAACGTGATTAATTATACATTATTACGCCAAAACGTTCAAGTGTTCACAAAGAGTTGAAGTGGCGAAATATAACCACATGCTGTACACTTACAAACCCCCCATGGTAAGCAAACAATGTCAAAAAAAGATGCTAACAGAATAATGAGAACATCAAAGCCTTCATAGCACCAGGCTACCAACACCTTAGAACTAAAAAACTATTTTCACAGCTGGAATACTACATTTTAAAGTTCTGGAAATTTTGGATAAATTAAAAAGTGTTATTTGAAGTTACCCAGAAACGCATTAGCCTGAGAGTTTGATAGCAATATGTACATAAGTCAACAAGAAACATGTTGATGGGTTATGTGTAAAGTAATATAGTTAAAAGAGGTAAACATTTTAGTTTTTCCTCAGGAGGTGTACAATTCTTAATACATTATTTGCCTCTATGCCTGTATGATTTAATATGGAATAGACAGCACGACCCTATATTTCCTAATGTGAGCGTTGATCTAGTTGTCGATCCTGCAATTAGCTTGAAACTTCTGGGGCTGCCCCTGGACTGGAGCTTAAGGCAGTGATTTTATGAGGCCTGGGGCTATATTTACTAAACGGCGAGATTGCAGTGAGATTGAAAAGTGGGAAAGTTGCCCATAGCAACCAATCAGATTCAAGTTCACATACACCAGTGTGTAAAATGAAACTGAAAGCTTGAATCTGATTGGTTGCCATGGGCAACATCTCCACTTTCCAATCTCACTGCAATCTCGCCGCTTAGTAAATATACCCCGATTGTTATGTTTCTCTCAGGAGAAGCTTTTAGTTAAGTCAGAACTAAAATCATTTTATTTCATCACCACTGATAAACCGGAAATCACCCGGGAATGTCAGTGTTTTTCTACTGGGGTGGTTTGTTGGGGCTCTGAAATTTCCAGTGCACTATCCCAGTTTGCATGTCTTCATCTACCTGGGTATTATGTGAAAGAAGTGCTCAGCAGGCTGTGACTGTGCATCTGTCCCCTCCCCTGTGTCAATAACTCTTCCAGCCGGAGCCCCCCTTCCCCGGCAAATGAAGTAGCACGCAAGGAGGAGACCCGGGTTGGGTCCGTTTACACCGCCAGCTACCCGGGTCTGATATGGGAAAGCGCCGTTCAAACTGAGCGTACTACAGGGCAATTCAGTAAACACAGCAATTTGAACTGCCCGGGTAGTTCAGCTCATTGTGAATGGGAGGTTTTAACTTTTTACAATAAATAAATATTAAGAGTGATAACAATTAATACTATATAACATAAAGACTGCTAAAATAAAATCTGCTTATGAGGCTCACGGGGTTCATATTACAGAGAAAGACCTTTGATGATTGAGAGAAGGAAAGTATGAAGCCAAAATATACTGAGAAATCCTGACTTTACTAAATTTCCGTAATTACAGTAATAAGATTTCTACTGAAGACTATTCGGATTCCGGTCCGTCAGATCATTTTCATGCTCCTTAATCATTACCTTGCCTTGCTGGACAATTTCTTCTTCCAGATTGCTAATTGTACGTTCCTGTTCAGAGATGATGTTATTCAAATATTTGATTTCTTCTTTCTTTTGGTTTAACTCACGAGTAAGTTTAAAATCCTGGAGTCGCATTTCGTCCATTTTCTTGTGCCATTCTGTTACCTAAACATACACAAGTCTATTAAATGACATTAGACCTCAAAGGATGCTGCACTATCCCTTCTATGATGAATAAGAAAGCAATAGATTTATAAATAGTTATTATTTTTATTTTTTTGCAAATATAACAATATGCTGTGTCTGTGAAATGTTGGTATATAGGAGGAAATATATGGCAGTTAATTAAGAAACATCAGCATTTTCTGGAGTTTTCATAACTAACCATTATGAAAATCTTCAGGTCACAGTGTATAGGCAAAAAGCTTACATATAGAAGGTGCTTACACTGCCTGAACCCTAGTTACATTTAATCCACTACAAAGGAAAAAAAATCTATTCCCCCTTTGCTCCTGTCTTATCTCATCTTTTTCTACTTCAAATCACCTGAAAGTACATATCAATGCCTTAAAGCTCGCTACAACCGAAGGTTTTTCCTAACAGCGTGAAGTCGTTTCAATTATGTATGAATGGTTTTAAGCCCTGGCCTGCATAATCAATATATTTATAGGTGGAAGTAATTCTCTCTAGATCAATTGATTCCAAGGAGAGATGGTAACGAGAACTGGCTACAATCGCCTATTCCTGGCCTGGCAGTCATCTCTCTTCACTCTCCTTGAACCATACTTGGGAGTCAATTTGTCTAGAGATAATTACTTCTACCTATAAATATATTGATTTTCCACATATTCTTACCTGTCGAAACGTGAAACAGACATTTGAACAGTTTTTATTCAGGGTGCCAGCGTATCTCATTCCCTGACGGAAAATCACAGTGACAGCTCACCGGGATGCCATAGTTTCTCCTGGGCCTAAATTCACTAAGCGGAGAGTTTGCTGGNGAATTTGAAAGGTGGTGAAGTTGCCCATAGCAACCAATCAGATTCGAGCTCACATTCTCCAGAATGCAAAATGAAACTG
>JABWIB010001533.1:14427-25086 GCA_016617825.1 Platyplectrum ornatum | reverse complement strand
CTCACTATACCCTCTTTAGTTTTCCTCCTTTCATTTATATACCTAAAAAAGCTTTTGTCCCCTTTCTTTACAGATTGGGCAAGATTCTCCTCAGCTTGGGCCTTTGCTGCCCTGATAATTTAGGCCCTGGAGCGGGCAATATATGCTAAGCAACTGTACATTTATATATGTCTAATTTCAAGAGCCAGCTTGGTGGTCTATTGTGCTTTCTGCATATACATATAATTTGATCATCCATTTTAAGCAAAATTAACATGTTGCAGTAAATAAATAACTAATTGAAAAACTACTAGTCAATACAAAGATCAAAAACTATACTTAATATGAAAAGACTGTTAGTAGGTATACTTGTACTTGGAATTATCAAATACAGAAAGTGCTTGATGAAAAATGGCACTCACAAGGTAAGAGATGCCTAACTAAAAACATACTAAAACCAATATATTTTATTTAAATTGCAATGCATTCAAAACAAAAAATAAAATAAAAAGAATATTAAAACAAATCCACTCTGCTAAATGAATGTATATAGTATAAAGCGCTACTGATTGAATTTGAAACAGTAAATTATTTAATTATTTCTAATATTATTATTGTTTATATTATTATTTACACACACACACACACATATATATATATATATATATATATATATATATATATATATATATACACACACATGATATATATATATATATATATCATCTTCTGCCACTTTGAGATTACCTTTTGAGCTCCTTTGGCATCTTTTAGTGTGGCAATAAGTTCTTCTAAACCCTTAAGCTTTAGCTCCAGCTCGAGAGCCTGGGTCTCTGCATCTCTGCGCTGTTGCTGGACAAGCTGCATTTCACTAACTGTCTTTAACTTGCTATTCTGAAGTTCCATCATGGTCTTGGAGAGCTTTTCTTGTTGTGCCAATGGAAGAGCTCCACTGAATTGCCTCCTCAATGTTTGAATGGTATGGCGTAGATGCTTGGCTCGATTCCGTCCTTCTAGACGCGCGTAATACAATGCTTCTTCCTTCTCATCAATCTTCTGCTCTAAGCGTAAACTGTACGCTTCCATTTTGTGCAGTTTTGTTGTTGTAGCTTCCAGTTTTGCTACAGCAGTTGATTCACTGATCTGAAGGGCTACAATTTGCTGGTGTAGTTTTGCAATTAATGCCTTTTCATCAGTTTGATCCTGTAAAATACAAAACAAAAAAGTTACAAAGTAAAACTTTATCTGAAGGTACTGGAAAAACTACATATAGAAAAAGTATAAAATGCATCACAAAATGCATATACTGTAGATCTATATCAATATATACCTGGAAATCCAAAACTTGCTTCCGGAGGGACTCCACCTCCTTCTCTCTTGACTGCTGACGACAAACTAATGTTGAAAGCTGTGATTTTGCGATATCAGAAAGGCTACGTAACCTAAATGAATATGAATTAAATAACTTACAAACAAGCAATACACTTTAAAACCAGAGAAAACGATTGAATGTGTTTAAAGGAAGAAATGACTCCCCCCTGGTTTGGCCCATGTTTAACTTTCCTCCTGATCCTCTCTTATTTTGGATCTCTGGATCCATTGGCACTTTTATTTAATTATTAGACAATTGTATTTAAGTAATGTGGAAAAACCTATTGCGTGTCTTTTGTTTACTTATTTATTCCTGTCCTTTATTATATAGTGATGTAGTGTGACATGTTTGCCATTCATTTTTTAATGGATTTTCACACTGTTCGGAGCAACTTTGCATTGCTTGAAGCACAAATCTGTGATGCAGCATTTTCCATCTGTTGTCTGGCAGGCGGAGATTAGTAAATGAATAGCTTAGTCTACATGGCTGAATGACGTTTATAGGTACGAGCGAAATTCTGAATACATCGTTTGCAATGTATTATCATAATGGCAGAAATTTTGTATCTTTGCACTGCACTGAATAACCCCCAAAGGCAACAATGAAAACAACTTTCTACAATAGTTTCACAGAGGTTATAGTGGGTATCATGCTTTTTCCTGTCTATTATCTCTATGAGCCGAGGGCTAATAAGACGCAAATGTTCTCCCTTACACTGTTTGAGTAGAGGAGAAAATACTGCGCGAAGCGGGATTGAATTGGCCCCCTTGTGTCTGGTTTGCCCCCTGCATTTAGTCAGGGTACTTTGGTTGCCATAATGACCTGATGTAATAATGAACAGATAAGTTGCCGAAAAATAGATTTTGCAGCAAGCATACTTGGCCATGTTACTAACTTTTTTACACTTTCAAAATATAGACAGTCAACAATTAACTGTTGGTTGTCCATATGTCGAAATAGTGACTTCGCACTAGCCGGACACCATTAACGCACTTACTTTGACACTTCAACCTTCAGTTCTGCTTCATTCTTTTCCAGCTCCATAATTTTTCTACGGTCGGCATCAGAGACATCTTTACTTATACTGTTGGCCAGCTCATCTCTTAGTGCCTGTTCCACTTTCTGTGCCTCAAGATTGATTCTGGTAAGCTGCAAAGAAACACCAACCAGCATAAACCAATAAATAGAAAAACGATTGCTCACTAATGTACAAATTTACTTTCACAGAAGAAATGTTATATAGAAGACTAGGGGTTATATTTACTAAGCGGCGAGATTACAGTGAGATTGGAAAGTGGGGATGTTGCCCATAGCAACCAATCAGATTCAAGCTCTCAATTTCATTTTACACTCTGGAGAATGTGAACTCGAATCTGATTGGTTGCTGCAATCTCACCGCTTAGTAAATATACCCCTAACTGTTTTTAGCACACATAAATCTAATAATAAATTCTTGCTGGACAAAAACAACATATAAGCCACAGGCAAAATGATCCATTATAATTAAAACATAGTTTTACATGATATAGCATAGGTTAACTCCTGTTCCTTGAAGACAAGAATTTTTTGTGTGTACACCAGCAGGCAATTTATGTCTTGTCACTTACCTCAGCAAACTTGGATTCAAGTTCAAAGTTGCGTTCCTCTACTTGTAGCAATGTGGTTCGCAGGTGTTCATACATCTTTTGGGAATGCTCTGCTCGCTGTCTTTCATTTAACTCCTTCATTTCCAGCATAGTTATTTTCTTGGATATGGAAACTATTTCATTATTTGCAATTGCTTTGGTAGCTTTGTCCATTGCAGATTTACTTCCTAAAAGGAAAATATTTGAAGATTCGGTTTTCATGATAACTTGCGGTTGATGGTTGTCCAATGTGAGTATACTAATTACTACATCACAAGTAAAAGTTAAGCTGTGCCCAATATTTCATGGCTCAGACTTCTGGGCATCAAAGGCTAGGTTAAGTTGTTTTGTAGAAGCACATATCTTCAATAATCTAATAGCAAATGTAAGTTACTGACATTATGTTCTGTCAAAGTCTCTTATATCACCTCTCTGTAGCAGCAGGAATGCTTGCTTTGTTTGTTTTCAAAATAGTTTTCTTTTAATATTAAGCAATGCCCAAATACATGACTTAACTTTATTTGCATAATAAAGATTGTAGTTTTGACCAATTAGTGGAATAAACTGAACATTAAGGTTATCAATGTTTATAAATGAGCAGGTGTCTCTGGATGCTTATCTAATTTCTTTCCCGATAGGAGATTTCATAATTATAACTACTCTTCAGAGATTCCTGATGCATTTACAAAACTACATATTTTCATTTTTGCAGAGTGAAACAACAAAATAACCGCACACTCTAATGCGATCTTCTTGAGAAAACTATAATCACAGCGAAAGGCGTCTCAGCGCTTCTGCTGTCTCTCTCAATTTATACTTATTTCAATTATCAGTCAGTTGCCTTATAAGTTTGTTTTCCTGGTTAGTTGGCTATTACTTGTAGGGATTGCTCTAATTATTTTTATAAATATGTAATATGTGCAGGGCTGACATCTCCCTCAATACTTTGAAGACTCTGTTAATACATATCTATGGGTCACGAGCTAAAAAGGCGCAAGTTTTGATTGAATTGGCCCCATTGTTTCTTCGGCAGCCTCCAGACAGATATTTTTGTTATGCCAATGACTTGACTCAATCAGCTTGAAGTTTATAAGATTATGTTTAGTCTTATTTTCCAAATATAACCTACTATGTAGCAACTGCTGCAAATGACTTAATACTACTTGAGTGTACACACTATTTGCTACTTACTAAACTCATCACAATTTCTGATATTGACCCTAATAAAATATATATGTGCCTGTTTTCTCTTCAATTTTTACATTTTTATTTTTACAGACGACATTAAGACCCATAAGCTTGCCATAATATCTGATGCATAGAAGATCATAAGGAGAAATCACATCACACAGGCAAGCAGGTTCACTATGATGTAAAGGTAACAGATGCTCTGTCCAAATAGTTATATTGGTTACTTACAACTGATTTCATGAGCCATGTGTATGGGGAACCAACATGATATTGCTCAAAATGTTACTCAAACTGTAACAGCCCTTGTTTAAAACTACATACCAACATATGAACTTTATTTCATTATATCTTGTATGTAACCTAGACTCAATCAAAGGATATTGAGGGGAAACTATAGGCTATTCTACACATCCCTTTGAAAAGTGTTTGGTAACAAAATGTAACACCTTTAGCTGTTCGAAATCAGTGATTGTATCAATGCATATATTACCAAGCATTATCAGGTAGGGATACTACCAAACAATGACCATTTATACGCACACTTTTTGTAAACCCAGTGACCCACTCTGGGGTCCCGACCCACAGTTTGAGCTATATTTGTGGCTATATTTCATTTATGCTATAGGGTATAAAACAACAAAGTCATGCTTCATAGATATAATGGACTAAAGCAAGATTCCCATGTAACAACTTACTCAAGCTGTGTGCACAATCCAGGTGTTGTAAATGGACTGTGGATGCGAAACAGACATTTTAAACGGACACATTAAATTGCTCAGTTTGGGCCCCACTACCACCAGAAATATACCACTGCCAAAAGCGCTTTCAGTAAATACGGCTTCCGGTTTTAAAATTTTGGTCAAATGGAAACTCAAAACTATTAACTTTATACAATTACT
This sequence comes from Platyplectrum ornatum, assembly GCA_016617825.1. Taxonomy (NCBI): domain Eukaryota; kingdom Metazoa; phylum Chordata; class Amphibia; order Anura; family Limnodynastidae; genus Platyplectrum; species Platyplectrum ornatum. The sequence continues at coordinate 20,020 of JABWIB010001533.1, read as the reverse complement.
GGGATATTGTGAATTACTCTTTTGTAAATATTTTTTTTCATATGGTGATTTTGCAGCTTCTGAATAGACAGATTCATTTATGCAATAAAAATGCAACAAATGCAACAAACTCTATACTGAAAAACATTAGTTGGGATGATAATACATACAAATCTTCTCAATTTCTGTAGAGAAAAGACCCCTCTGTATGTGCTCTAGCATTTATCTTTACACAATACATTGAAGAAGAAAAGATTAAAATTACACTAGAACGATGATCATTCTAGTGAATGGCCAGCTTAATGATGAACACATACTTATAAGCTGTACATACCCAGAGCATCTCCAAGTTCCCAGGCTTGTTCAAGTGTATTCAGTTTTTCCTTGGTGATTTCAAGTTCTTTTTTATAGGAAGCAATCTGTGAATTCAGTGATGCATTTTCATGCTGTATAAGAAACATAGAAATAATTAGGTGAACAGTTATTAAGATAAAGTCAAGAGTATAATTTAGAATTTACATTTTGAATACCTCTAGGACAGGTAAATACCTGATAAAGTGTGTTTTTATTCCAGTACTGACTAACTGGTTATTTTGTCTACTGTACAATATATACAAAAAAGTGTGGAACATCTAGCCAACAACTGTGGAACTCCAATGAGGGAATTTGCTTTTCTGAAAATAGTAATAAAGAAGTAAAGTAAACTTTCGTGCCACCTCAAACCTTTCTGTATGGCCAGTTAAAGTTTGACACCAATCAATAGGAAGTAAAAACTAAAATACAAAATTGGCGTCTCACAATAATCTTATACCATGATTTTTACAGAGCAAGGGCTACAAAGAAAATGAAAGTCACAAAGCTTTAATGGGAAATCCGTAAAATAGCTAAAAGCTTTATTCCTTTCAGTTGTCATTGCCCAGTGCCTCTGTGGGTTTTAGCCGGGCAGTCTGCCCTGATATTTTAATTGACAGCCTGTCTGTTCCACTGCAGTTAACCCTCTGGGTCCTCCAAAGGTCATGACATTCTTTCACGTTGCTGGTGTCTTAAGTGGCCAGTAATTGAGACACGCTTGAACAAATGTAAAGACATTGGTTTATACAATCCCGTCATCAAAAGCACAATAATTGTCACATACTGTATAATTTATATCTGTGTACAATTAAGATGTGGCCACAAGTTTTTATTTAAAGCCCCATGTATTATAAGTGACCATATCCAACTGTGCCTAAAATATGTTTCAAGACCGAGCTCTGGTACAGACGCACGCTGCTGGAGCTCCCGCCGGCCGGGTCTAATTGCAGGTTTCCCCGGCTGCTACCTCGCTTCCAGTGGGCCCCCTCCGCAGCAGACAGCTCCCTGCCTTCCTGGACAGCAGGGTCCGTTGCTCCGGCGGCGCCCGGCGACGTCCTCTCCCCGCGGCCTACTCGGCTCCTGCCGCGGGCCGCGACACACCCCCCCTGCACGCGTGGGCGGCTGCCCTTCTACTCCCAGCCGGTCTCTGGAGCCTTACTTCTCCAGCCCTTGGGTGGTGGGCTGCGCCGACAGCTTGCCTCTGTGTGCCTCCTCTGGCACCCCCCTGTCGGGTGCCGGGTGGCCATCTTGCCGGCTACACAGCACGTGCCGGCTCCTGCTGCAGCAACAGAGTCGGCGCCTCCGCCAGTCCGGAACATCGCGGCTCCAGCTTTATGGGACCTGCAGTCTGGACCCCCCTGGCTCCTACTCCTCCTGGGCACCCCAGCTTCTGGCCTGTGGGCCTCCGTGAGGAACACTCTCCGTTCAGCCCCCTGCCCCCCTCAGCTGGGATCTGTGACTGACAGCCGCCATCTTCCTTTCAGAGCTGCAGCAGTCTGTGCCCCCCTGCTGCTTATCCTGTCCGGTTGCTTGTCTGGCAGAGCTGCTGTCATCTTGCCCAGGGGCCGTTTTTCCCCCATTGACTGTCACCTGTGCTCCTGCCTGACCCCCGTGGGCCCCCCGGGGTCTCTCCAGGTCCCCACTCCCTCCCTGGACCCAAGCTACCCTGTCCACCCCCCCTTTGGCCCCCCTGGACTCTTTCTCTGGCCTGGGCTGTCTTGGACTGGCCACCTCTGCACACAGTACCCACGGATGTGACAGCCGTGGCCTGGCCGGTTTAGCCTGCTTGGGCCTCTGACTATGTGAACCGTCCCGATGCCCGCCTGGAGTTCCAGGAGATTCTGAAACGCCTCGACTCTATCCCCACAAACCAGGACCTCCAGGACGTGGAACAGCGCCTGCGGGACTCCATGCAACTCCAGATCTCTGACCTGCGCACTGACCTCGGTCAGCTTGGTGACAGGGTGGTCACCCTCGAGACCTCGGGAGAGGAGGTGTCCACTGCTCTGCACAAGTTCCAGGAGACACTNGATCTACAGGCCCGGGAGATGCGTGACCTCCGGCGGCAGGTTGAAGACCTGGATAATAGAGGCCGCCGCAATAACCTCCGGATCCGAGGCATCCCGGAAGATGTTCCCCCCGANGGTATTGTCGACGCCCTTACTAAAATCTTCAATGAGATCCTGGACGTGCACCCCGACAGCGAAATCCTCTTCGACAGGGCCCACCAGGCACTCCGCCAGCGCCCGCCACCCTCTGAAAAGCCCCGCGATGTCATTTGCCGCCTGCATTACTTCCGGGGCAAGGAGGAAATAGTGGCGAAGGCGCGCCTGAAAGAACTGCTCGAATTCAACGGTAGTGCAATCCAGATTTTCCAGGACCTGTCCTGGTATACACTCCAACAGAGACGGGCCCTCCGCCCAACCCTTACTAAAATCTTCAATGAGATCCTGGACGTGCACCCCGACAGCGAAATCCTCTTCGACAGGGCCCACCGGGCACTCCGCCAGCGCCCGCCACCCTCTGAAAAGCCCCGCGATGTCATTTGCCGCCTGCATTACTTCCGGGTCAAGGAGGAAATAGTGGCGAAGGCACGCCTGAAAGAACTGCTCGAATTCAACTCTGCTGCCCCGGCCGCCGAAGACCCCCGCTGACTGTGACGGCGTCCCTATTTGTCTGCCGGTTTTGCCTTTTCCCGTAGTGCCTTATGCTTCCTCTGCTGGGACTCTGCTTCCCAGCCGTTAAGACTCTCATGTTCCTGTGGTTTCCCACTCACTGGCCCCATGAAGGCGTCTGCCCCTCAATGTTTTTGTAGTTCTTTGCTCACTTTTTTGATGATTTAGGTACCCTAGTACCCCCGGTTCTCTACCCACACAGTTCCGTTTGTGCATGGTGTATTCCTCCACCACCATGCCCGTTGTTGTGGTTTCCTGGTCGGCGGTTACCTGTTGGCCCCCGGCCAGGCCGAGGTCTCCTACTGTTAACACTTTTACTGTACTTGTCTGTTTCTTGCTGTTTTCCTGTTCTGCCCCTCTTGCCTCTCTATCCCCTCTCCCCCCCTCTTCCTCCCTACACCTTCCTCCCCCCTCCCCCCCCTGCCCCCCGCCAGGGCGCGCGCTGCTTTCCCTCCCACGAGGTCGGGCAACGGATGGTGCGCTGGAGAGAAGTCCACTTTTCGCTTCCCTCCCCCCCTTCGTTGACCGATGGCGGCAGTGACAGATCGGTTCAAGGTCATGTCCTTCAATGTGAGGGGTCTTAACTCTCCAAGACGGCGCTCCAAGCTCCTCCATTCCCTTCGAACGGAACATGTCAATGCGGCCCTCATCCAGGAAACCCACTTCCGCTCTGATGCCGCGATCTCTTTGCACAATCGCTACTACCCCTTGGCCTTCTACAATCACAACCCATCAAGTAAGTCTAAAGGGGTGGCAATACTGTTCTCCTGGCGCTTTGCGATTACTGACACCTTGGTGCACCCACTGGGGGGCGGGAGGGGACTCCTGGTCAAGGGTACGTTCAGAGGCCAACGCTACTCCTTTGTCAATGTATATGCCCCCAAATCTGGCCAGTTGTCCTTTCTCACCAAGCTCCTAGACCNACTAGGGACTGAGACCGAAGGGGTGGTTGTCCTTGGGGGAGACTTGAACTAGTCCCTGGACCCTCAACTCGACGTTTCCCGACCGACTGCCGGCCGCTCCCTGACGACTTCCCGAAAACTACGCAAACTGTTCCATGACTTCCAGCTCCTAGACGCATGGCGACTCCGGCACCCCGACGAACGTGACTATACCTACTTCTCACACTCTGCCTCTACCTACACGCGACTGGACTACCTTTTCATGTCCCATCACCACCTGCACCTCCTCCGTGACGCCTCCATAGGGCCCCTGACGAGGTCCGACCACGCTCCGGTGTCTGTGACCCTGTCACCCCCTCACCCTGAGCCTGGTGCCTGGACCTGGAGATTCAATGAACGGCTCCTACAGGACCCCTATTGCAAAGCCCAACTTACCTCAGCCCTGCGTGACTACCTCGCCAACAATGATTCTGGCGACACCTCCGATGTGGTGGTATGGGAAGCCCTTAAATGTGAGATTAGAGGCCGCTGTATCCAGCTGGGGTCCTATCTCAAACGCCAGAAGGAGGCAACGCGCTCCCGCCTGCTTGCTAAGATTGCCTCACTCGAGACCCAACACAAGGCCACCTTGTCTCCGCAGACTCTCCAGGATCTGGTCGCCACCAGGACTGAGCTTAACCGACTCTTGGACAACTCCCTTAGCTACGCCTACCGCCGTTGTCGAAATCGCTTCTTCCAGTGGGGTAATCGCCCGGGTCGTATGTTAGCTAGAGCCCTACGTGCCCAATGCTCCCTCACTTATATTCAATCGGTTCATGACTCCCACGGTAAGCTGACCTTCCTGAACAGTGAAATTCACGCCTATTACTCCAAGCTCTACAACCTATCCCCCCGACTGGCGACGGAGCTCCTCATGACAGCCTCTCTCGCATCTCCCGCTACCTGACTGACTGCCAGTTTCCCCAGCTGTCTCGCAACGACTGTGAGGCCCTCAACTCTCCTTTCACCCTGACGGAACTGGAGACTGCGCTGAAGTTGACTCCTGCTGGGAAAAGCCCGGGCCCCGACGGCTTTACCTCTGCCTTCTACAAGACATTTCCGGATACCCTCCTCCCGGTGCTCCTCAGGGCCTTTAACGCCATCTCGGAGTCCTCTCCCTTCTGCCCTCAGTCCCTGGAAGCCCATGTCACACTGATCCCTAAGGAGGGGAAGGACCCGGCCAGATGTGAGTGCTACCGTCCCATCTCACTCCTCAACATTGACATCAAGCTCTTCTCTAAACTGCTGGCGAACAGACTCCAACCCTTACTGCCCGGGGTGATCCACCCGGATCAAGTCGGTTTTGTTCCTGTTCGTGAGGCCAGGGACAACACCACCAAAACTATTAACCTGATCCATTGGGCTGACTCTCACCGTATTCCTATGGTCTTATTATCCACAGACGCGGAGAAGGCATTTGATAGGGTGGCCTGGGATTTTATGCACGGGTCCTGCTGAACATGGGCCTGGGTCCTCCCTTCCTCCAGTGGATCTTGGCTTTATAATCAATGGCACCCTCTCCCAGCCATTCCTCATCCGCAACGGCACCCGGCAGGGTTGCCCCCTGTCCCCGCTTATGTTTGTATTGTGCATTGAGGCGCTGGCTCGGTCGGTCCGTTCCAATGTTGGCATCAACGGCATCTCTGT
>JABWIB010001533.1:0-12067 GCA_016617825.1 Platyplectrum ornatum | reverse complement strand
CTGATGTCTGTAGGTGTTGCTACCACTCAGGTGGCTCATGTTTCCTCTTATTGTTTAGCATTAGTACGCCACTCTGCCACCTGTATCTTTGCTTATTGCTCCATGGCGTATCATTTCTGTATTTTCATGTTTGCTATGTTCTGCAAATTTCTACCATGTATTGTTTTTCTAATAAAGACAGAATTTATACTAAAATATGTTTCAAACACATTTTAGAATCAATAAGACATTTTTCATTGAACATTTTCATTACATAAAATACCTCTAAATGTTCTAGGTTTTCTGTCCTCTGTACAAGTAAATTATCTTTCTGTAGCATGTCCCTGTATTTGGCAGTCAGCTCATTGTACTGTTTATTGGCCATTTGTAACTCCGATAAGGGGACACATTCATCCAAAGTTTTTTGCAATGCAGCCATTTTAAAAGCAGCAGTCTCCTGTTGATCAGAGAAAAACGAATGTAAGTTATGGCAAGGTTACCTTTGCAATAAAATGTATTGAAATGCCATTAGCATTCACTCTCACTTTAGGCATACCTTATTCATATTATATAAGAGATATAGAAGTGGCTTTTACTCAGCCACACAGAAAACTGAATTCAGTTCATTAACACTAACACCACATGTATGACAGCGTTTACTTTACTTTAGTCTATATCTTGTATTTGGTTTGTTACATACCCAGCATTTCAAATAACCATCATAAATTAGATATAAATAAAGTATTACATATGTAATGGTTAACTACATAGACTTTATTAACTGTGTTAAATGAAACTAACTGTGTTAAATTAACACAAGGACTAGATTTACTAAACTGCGGAATAGAAGAAGTGGAGATGTTGCCCCTAGCAACCTATACATTGTTAGATTACAATACGAGTTAGGGAAGGGAGACGGTAATGTGAACTCTACTTTCTCACGAGTACAGCTTGCACACAGGTCTGGATTTCATCCAATGCGAGCTGAAATAGTTTGCGCAGAAGACTTCCAGCATTGATCTGCATCCGGCGGTGTGGTGAGACAAGCATGAAGTGAACATTGTGTGCTGACAAGGAGAGTTTTTATAGGTATGGTAAAGCCCTTTACTATATCCAAATTTCCAATTACAAATGCCCTCTTAATAACGTGCCAACTAAGACATACACACCCCTATAAAGCCCGCAAGTAAAATAATGAACTTAGAGGAGCTCATCCGATTTCTACTGGATTATTTACATTACCTTATATCTTTGCAGATATCCAATTCTTTCCCCTACTGCAGTTTCCATGTCAGATATTTCATTCTTCAGTTTGTCATTTTCTTTACGCAAATGTTGCTCCATTTCCAATAATGTTGTGTATCTCCTAGTTAGTGACTTCTCATTAACTCTCAGTACAGTCATCCTTCTGAAGTTCTCTGCAAGGAGTCTTTTCATTTCATCCGGGTCTAGCTTAAGTGATTCCAACAAATTCTGCAGTAAAAAAAAAAAAAAAATAACAAAAAACATAAATATTCCTACTATGCATGTTAATCATATTTATCGATATTAAAAATCCAACGCAAATGTACATCATTTACCAGGTTCACTACCACATTGCTTCAAGGAAATGGGTCTTAATATGCCATAGATTGTATATATTATATTACATTATTACCGTATATTCTGTTATTTGCACTGCATCCTGTTCTTTTTGACTTTTCAGTTTCAAGTTATCTTCTTTGAGCTTTTCCACATTTATTTGCCAGTTTTCTCTGTCACTAAAAATACATAAAACAATGTGACTTGCTTTGTTGTTATTCATACTTGAAAATATTAATACAAATAAAAAATACATAAAACATAAATAAGAGTATACATAGAAGGTGTGTGTGTGTTGCACTGTTTAGGTTACTTAAATGTAAGCACTGTAACCTGTATTGTATCCTGTACAAAGAAGAGGATTTCCTCTAAACTGCAGAAATAAATTAAATTCTTAATTATTCTCATTGAATTACTTTATTACCCATGACCTATTTAAAGATTAATTAATCAAACATACCTCTGATATTCCTTGTAGAGTAGGCCTTGTTGATGTCGCATTACTGCAAATTTCCTCTTGTATTCTTCTAAAGCTTCTTCAAACTTCATTAAGGACTGTTCTTTAGACTCAATTTCCTACATTACACAAAACATGTAAAACATAAAATGCAGTAAACAAAGTAAAGTGAAAGAGAGAGAGAAAAAGAGGAGGAAGTTGAGGACATATGAAAAAGTGAAGAGATATCTAATGAAAAAAAAAATCATACCTGCAATAGATGTAAAACATATTCGTTCAAAGAGTTGACCAGGTTGGTGNTGGAGAGAGGCATTCCTTCAGGTAGATTCACAGCTTTGAACACAAAGCTTGCGCCTTCTGATTGCCGCAAATGAGTAATTTCATTTTCCAGATGCAAAATCTAAGAAAGATACAAAATATCACACCCAAATTCTGCCATACAAGCTATAAATATGTACTGATGAGACTAGGGATCAGAGGATAAAAGGCAGAAAAATGTATTTAATGCTGAATTTTTGGCTATAAGTTATAGCCTATGAAAATTCATCAGTGGCACATGCCCATAGTAAAGGGCTTGGATACATACTGCAACAGATAAGAACCTTTTATTTTCTATTGTGTAACCAGAAGGAATGTAGTAGTAGGTGTCGACATGCAACTTACTTTCTCATTTGCTTTTGTCAACTGGTTTGAGAAATCTGCTGCTTCTTTCCGCGACACTTTAAGCTCTTGCCTTAACTCCTCATTTCTTCCTGCCAGTTGATCAACTTGGGCTTTCAAATGCAAACTGGGATCAAAAATGCCTCCAGAATTCTTTGTTTCGATGGCCTGAAAAAAAATTGATCTTCTTGATATCTGAAAGTACCCCACTACCTCTAAACCAAGCCACAATGATTTCATAAAAATTAACATGACTGGAGTTTCAGGGTGAAAGATTCTAAAGTCAAACATATGTCCTTCCTTCAAAAACCAAAGTTAAACTAGATTTCAATTAAGAATAATAGGTTTCTTCAATGGTCCCGCATTCATTTGTTCAATACTGTGACATTCCGAGGTTTTTACCTCCTGTTGCTGTGTGTTTACAAAAATTATTATTGCTTATAAATTAATTAAAAACAATAATTCACAGATCTTTCCAGGACAAATATTAAGAAAAACAAAAGGATCAAAAGGATCCATGGGATGTGATGGTATTTGAAGAGACAGTTAAAGTGGGCAATAAAATAGTTTGGCAATGGACATGCAAAATACAGTTCATTTTAGCGAAACACACAGCATGATCCATTTGTTTTAAAGGTCATGTTTCAGCAAGCATGCAAAGTACATATAATTCTTAGCCAACGCAGAATTTTCCTACAAAGGATGGACAAGTAAATTGCCCATGCTTACTGCCCCACAAGAGAAATACATTCAAACATAAATAACATAATAATTATAAATAATACAAAACTGAAACCAGAGACTGAAATACATTAAAGGATCCATTAAAGTAATTAAAAAGATATTATATTTTTTATTATCGTGGCCCCGCAAACAACGTAAAATATATCATCTGTTAACTTTAAAACTTAGAGATGTTATAACTTGTGCTTTTGCACAACACTGACAACAGGGGGCACCAAACTCTTGTCCAATAATATACATGAAAACAACAAATACCTATTAGTGCTTAAAGTGTTTTTTAAGTGTTACTCACATGAACCAGTCGTTCTAGACTTGGGATAATTAGTGTTGCTTCACCTCCTTTCTGCGACTCCTTAATGGCTTGTAAGATTTCCTCCATCCCTTGCTGAAGTTGTCTATTTTCTCCAGACAGTTCTTTTACTGGGAAATAAATTAATAAGCTGTTAGCTTTAATAATTTCCTTGACTACAAATATTTAAATGCAGTTGTACCTTAGTATCTCAACCTATTAAAATATTATTACTAGACTCAAACTAGACAAGCATAGCAGTCTGTCTTAGACCCTTCAGATGATGGGGAGCTGGATATAGAATTGAGTAGCTTCTACAGTTTAACATCCAGCCTCTGGTTCCAAAAAATTCATATGCATTTCCTGTGTAGGGTATATCTTACACCAGCTACCGTGTTTCCCCGATAATAAGACACTGTCTTATTTTTTTTTCCAGGACAAAAAGTTATTTGAAAAGTCATTTGAAAGTTATTACTACACATCATAATGTGTAGTAATAACTTTCAAATGGTATGGTAAATGAGAATAGGTCACATGCTATATATATATTCTCTTTGTACTATATATATATATATATATATATATATATATATATATATATATATATATATATATATATATATATAGTACAAACAGATATTTTGTATTATGTAGCCTCCACTTTGACTATGGACAGCATGCATTTCTGTGGCTTAGTGCGAGAGAGGGAAGTGCACTAACACATATGAGCCTTCAGGACACTTCAGACTACCTTATACATGCTGATCCGCTTCGTTTATGAAGCAGATCAGTATGTAAAGTTTTTTACACACCCTTTCCAGGGTAATTAGGATGCCTATCGGGGATCCAAAACCGTAGGGACCAACACCGTCCCTGCGTATGTGGCTATCGTGTATGAAACTCAAGTTTCGTATAGGTTAGTTTCCAAAAATATCTGCCGTGCTCATGAACATTGTTTGTTTTACGTCACTAGAAACATATACACAGGGATTGTACACTAGTCTGGAATCTGTGGTTATAAAGCGACATCTTGCAACTGTTTCAAACAAAAAAACAATTACTTACACTTTGATTTAAATTCTGCCACAACTGTTCTGCTTCGTTCCAGTTCTCTTTCTTTGTCGTTCAACTGTCTGGACAAATTTTCATTCTAAAAAAAGTAAAAGTAGTAAAATACATTTTAGGTAATACTTCCCTTTGCTGCATCTAAATAGCAGCGCTTCACTAGCCGCAAGGGCTCATCCTGATAATTGTCAGTTCTGGAGATTTGAACGGGCAGATTTGCCTGTAGGATACTGTAAATAGGAATATACATGAAGTTCTTTTCAGAACAATGTACAGAATACATTGTGAATGCAGGCACACTTCCAAGTAAAATGGCTAAGTAGTTTTAAGTACTTGGATAAGACAAAACAATACAAGGCATTGCAGAAACAAATATACTCAAGAGTAAATGTGAGTAATTATCATAAATGCATGCATGTGCATGGATATGTGTTCAGGCAAAAGTCACAATAAATACATTCCAGAAGTATACATATTTGCAATAAAATAATAAATAATAATATTCCATAATAGCAGAACTTAAATTAATAGATGTTTAAATGCATATATTTAGAATTTAGTCTAAAACAGTTACGTGAACCACTCCTTGGTAGTACACATGACAACTGGGCTGGGTTATATGATGTTACAGCATGCAAATATGTAAAAACAATATAGTTGATGTGCTAATAGCAGGATCATGGGGCTAGATTCAGCTTTTCACTCTCATGACTTACACTCTCATGGGTAAAACCATGTTGAATTGCAGGGGGAGGTAAAATGAATGTCAGTGTGTGCATGCAGGGAGAATACTTTATTGTTGCATGTTGCACACAGATACTGACCAGCGTTACTGTTACACTGTTATTAGACTAGGAAACATCAGCTGTCACTTGTTATGCTGATTGCAACTAATTAAATTTACCTCCCCTGCAATTCAACATGGTTTTGCCCATGAGAGTGTAATAGTCATGAGAGTGAAAAGCTGAATCTGGCCCATAGTGAGGGAGGAAGGAGGAATGTAGGTGAAGAAAGGGATTGGCAGTGGTACATGAACCGATTTTATAGTAGGTAACTGGTACACGCCTAAAAAAGGCTGATAACCACTGGTCTAAATAATTTAGTTACAGGAAAGCTACCATAGAGGAAGAAATTGAAGCTTTTGAAAAGGAAACTCCTTTAATATGGAATGTGTACAGAAATATTGTAAGTGCTAAGATGAAGATTCAGAGCTGTTCCAGGACAGATTCTAATCTTAATGCTGGTTCATTTAAAAAATAACCAAAAAAAAAAAAAAAAACCCAAAACATTACATAGGTGGGATGCATTTTAAATGTAACCTTGCTTTAGATGTGAAAGAAATATTAAATATAATGCACCAGACAAGGTGACCTTTATTTAAATTAACATGGAAAAGAGGAGGACAGCAATTATTCATTGTGGAATAGGGTTCAAAAGACTAAATAAATATTTATAAGGTATAGTAGTTATTATTACTATGTTACAACACGGGCTAAATTCTAATTGGATATGTAATTAAATAGATGTCTGCATCTATTAACAAATGTTATACAGACGGAGTGGTTCTCTCAGAATGAGATATTCTTTAAAATACATGTCTAAAGAAACATTGGTTCATCACAGTAGTAATTACAGCAATTATTATAGTGTTAAGTATTGCAATAACTTAACCAAAAGTCATTCACTAATGGGGAAAAAAAAAAGAGAGAGAAATATGATGATGCAGATCTCCTAGTATTTAATTTAGCCGCACTTCAAGGTCCTACTCAGAGAAACTTGTCTGTAAGCATATCAACAACACACTCCACACTCGTCTCCTCATGGCTATTACCAGCCGTTATTCTGCTGTATTCTCCTGGCTCCCAATAGGTCCTACACAGAGCCGGATAGCCCTGCCATTAGGCTTCTAGATTGTGATGACATATATACTCAGTAGTAATAGCCATGAGGAGACAGCATGGAGTGTGTTGTTGATATGTCTACAGACAAGTTTCTCTTTTGTGAGTAGGACCTTTTAGGACTTCATATGAGGAAGAATTTCTTGGGAAGATGAAGACTTCTATTTCTATTTAAACATTGAGTAAGCCTTTCCCTTTACATGTTTATAGAGATCAGCGTCGGTTGGTAATAGATTTGTTTTTGTAATTACAAAAAAGAGAAAAAAAAAAGAAAAAAGTAGGTTCCCTTTGTGGGATGCACTCTAATATCCAATATCCACACAATAACTGTACTCGTTAAAACATAACATATTTATTCTAACAATTAAAATACTAGATTTATTTCATATTTTAGCGAAATATTAAAAAGAAAGAATAGATATGTGACAAAAGTTAGAAAAATCAGTGTCTTAAAAAGAAGGCAAAAATGGCAACTGTGTACCGTCCCTTATTATTTAACTTCAATCGATATATAGTAATAACTGAAGCAGCCACTCCAATTTAAAGTGCTAATGCATTCGGTATTTAAACCGATTATGCATACAAAGTGCTAGTGCTATCAGTCACTTCTGATCCTGGATTTATACATTCATTTAGATAGAAAGTGCCAATGCATGTATTTAGCAGCAATGGGATTGTCTCAAAAAGAAATGACACTATTTTATTAGTTATTCATTAGCAGCTACTCAGGTTGAAGGTGCTTGTGCTTATTTAATAACAATCAAAAAGTGCTAGTGCTTATGATTTACTAATATTTATTAAAAATGTGTGTAATTCAGCAGCAACTGTTTAACTGAAAGTGCTAGTGCTTACAGTATGCCTGTGATTTGTACAAGGGGGAAGAGCTGCTAATACACCCTACCAATTAATAATAATATAACTTTTACCATATCCCTAATAGAGAGCTGCCATATGAAGTACTAAAAATGAATGTTTATAAAGGATCAGAATTAGATACTAGTAACCAAGTATGTTATCTAACCCTGTTTCCTATCCATAATAGTACCATTAGGTGGTACATAGTATCAAAAAGTATCAAAGAATAATTAAATATGGAAGTTAAATTAAATAAATATAATAGTAATCAGACAAGAGCCATTGGCCTAATCNAATGTCAACGTACGTTTCGCCTTATGGGCTTTATCGAGGCATGTCCGTCGCTGCCATATGCGGTCATATTTATACATATAGGTAGCCAATGAGGAGGCCCTTTACTATCCTCCAATCATGAGCTCTCTCTCTCTCAACCGTTCCTGGGATGCCGGCCTTTCCACGGCCGATCATGACGGGGATGTGCCGTTGTGCGAAAATCCCCGAACGTCCTGTCCTTGATTTGTTCTTCGTGTGGGGAAGTTTCGTCTATTCGTCAGAAGCTCCCGAATGCCATATCTAGCCACGTGATCCCAGCTTCGTCCCCCCGTATTAATTCTGAGCGGCCATTTTTATTTTTTATTTTTATTCTTAATTATTCTATCGGCCATAGCCTACTCTTCTCCGTGTCGGCAGCCATCTTTACTCCTGCATTGAAACTCTCTAAGGGGGCGATCATCTCTATTCTATATTGATGTTCAATTCCATGGGGATTGCCTACTTAATCTATTGTATTACACAGTCATTACATATCTAATGCTCTTAGATTACACATAGATATATATATATATATATATATATATATATATATATATATATATATATATATATATATAAAATAATATAATAATAAAAATAAAAAAGAGAAAAAAAGAAGAGAGAAATAAAATAAAGGTAAGTAACTAGCTATGATAAAGTGAACTATATGCCATACATATCCATATGTGAATAATAATAAAAAAATATAGATGTGTAATAAAATTTAAATCGTGCAATATGTGCTTTTTATCAATTGTGTACACTTAAATGTATAATGCTTAAATAATAATATCATAGTGAAAAATATATAATAATATAATAATAAAAGATATAATAATAACACAATAATTGTAAGTATAAATATAAAGTGATAATAAAATCATAATAATTATTTATATTGAATAAATATAATGATATTTAGTGTAGGTGAGTGTATTTCGTGAAAATAATATACTGTCATATAAAGTGAAATAACACGTTCTCGGTCACCCTTCTCAGAAAAAAGAAAGAAAAAAAAATAAAAAATGAAGTAAATAAATTAATAAATAGATCAATAAAATCACTATATATACCAACTTTTGAGAAATATAAACGAAAAATCATAACTACTAATTATATTATAATGTGTTGATAAGTGTAACCTTTCATAATGCTTTCTTGATATATCTACCTGGGATATATTTATGACTCCGGTAAGAAAACTGTATAGATATTATTCTCATTTAAACCTCTTGGACTCACAGTGTCCAAGAGGAAAATCATTTTAGTCTCATTTTGTAGTAGGACATTGTCCCAGTTACCTCCACCTTCTGTAATGCAAAGGCCCTCAGGCCATTCGGATTGCTGTTATGATGCCGTCGGAAGTGTCTGGCTACACTCGTCAATGTTTTAAAGTTGTTGCCATCTTTATTGGCATTCTTAATGCTCCTGACATGTTTGAGTACCCATTGTTTGAAAATTAGAGTAGTCTTTCCAATATATTTCAATTGGCACGGGCACTCTAAACAATAGACTACACCCACTGTGTCACAGTTCATATATTCTGTGATTTGATGTACCTTCCTGTATCTGTCCTCATAGTCAGTTTTGGTTGACATGTACTGACAGGCCTTACATGTTCGACACTTATAAAAACCCTTTCTTCTCATATCTTGGAGTTAGTGTTTTTAATTTACGTCCGAAGTGACTTTGAATTAGTCACTCTCAAGCTATGGGATCTTCTCCAGGATATCTGAATGTTTGGGGTTAGTTGGGGTTCCAAAACAGGATCGTGAATCAGAATATGGCAATGTCGCTGCAATATTTGTTTAATTTCCCTCCAATGTTGATTGTACCTTGTGACAAATCTCACCGGTTCAGGTTATTTCTAATCCTGACTTCACATCCTGGAGAGTCCCTTTCAATTCAGGTGCAACCTATTTTGTTTATTAGCCCTATTGTATGCTTTCTTTAGGGCTCTCCTGCTGTATCCCCTTGCTAGGAGACGATTTGTCTGCTCCTTTGCCCTTTGCTGGAAAAGATCATCTCTGGAACAATTCCTTTTCATTCTTATGTATTCCCCATATGGAACCGCCCGTACAGTAGCGGGCAGGTGTGCACTTTCCGAATGGAGAATACTGTTAGTAGCTGTCGACTTCCTGTATACATTGGTATACAGGGTCATTTGTTCATCATCGTTTTTGTAATTGTTGCCACATTCTATCGGACTGCAGGGTGGTGAGCTGCACATCTATTTCCTGGGCGATTTTCTCTGTAGCGCCATTTTCTGTGACTGACTAGAATTTCGACTTATACTCAAGTATATACGGTATATATAATATGTGAAATGATGGCTCCTCTGTACAAGTAGAGTAAATTTATATTTATAGGAGAATAGTACAAATAAATACTTTTTTTTGTGCTGTGGACCACTGATTAAGACCTCTACTTCTGAGAAGCGATAGTCCTGAGAAGTGGACTTATACTGTAGGTACCACTCATTTTCAGAAATATCAAGATATAGTTACCTTCTCCCTAATGTCTTCGACACTGCCCAGTATTACAAAGCTGGATTTTTTCTTAATACCATCCAGGTCTAATGAGGATTTCTGATTCATGGAGCCAGCTGTCAGTCCTGAAACAAAAAGATCCAAATTAAAGTTATAAATTAAAATTAAATGTAGTGGTATTTTAAATACATCTAGGCTGGATTCATTTCTGTCTAACTTCCCTAGTCCCTTACTCTTTTACTCAGCCTCACATGCAGAATATAATTTAAACACCTAACCTCATAAAACATATTAAAAATTAAAAAGGATGTAAATGTGCAAATTAAATATGTTTTTATGCATGCCAATTAACACTGGTGGCTGTGCCATATACCCCAACAATAATTGTTTCCTCCACTCCCATATAACATACACACATACATTTAACATACATGAAAAATATAGTAATTTTAATTAGTAGTAAGTACTGACCATGTGATTCCAATAATTTTTCTATTGCAATACACAATATGTGTACTAATAAACTTGCAAAGCTATCATAATACTAGAAGGTCTAGAAATTAGCACATTCAGATTCCTATCACTGGTGACTGAAATACACGTGGAATTGGAATTCATGGTAGGATTTTTTTATGTTATTTACTGTTTTACTCGTGAAACTTTCAAAAGGGAAGAAACAGGTGGCTTCAATGCAAAAAAAGAACGTTCAAAAAAAGAACGTTACCACACATGTACAATCTTCGACTGACTGTAACCCCTTTATGTCTTTTTTTTTTGTCTTATCAAAGAAATTTCCTTTAGTTTGATTACTACATCAACAAATGTTTCTATCTTAATGCTTTTGCTCTGGTTAGTTTGAAAATACAAATTGTACATTCATTTTATTTGATATTTTACTGCTATGATAAAAGCTGAAGTTTCTGCTTACCAAGAGTTGTAATGTTTTTTCCTTTATCTTGAGCAAGTTTGCGAATTTGCTGTTTAAGCTCCAACCTCTCCTCCTCCAGTCTTTCAATCTATAAAACAAGGATGAATATGGAACAGTAATATAGTGCCGGGTGCAAGAATACAACCTACTTTACTGCTTGACAAATACTGGTAACCAAGTTGTCGTGAGCAAGATTTTGGCCCTCAAGGTTGACTTGATTCGTCTGACAGACATTTTAGAAGCAGTCTCACACACGTTAACATATGGGACTTCATGCTGTAGAGTCCTTCCCTGCAGCCTCCTAATGCTCGAAGCAGGACAGTTTTTCATCATTTAAAAATGTTAAGGATAGGCTCATAGAGGAAATCTTGATTTCTAGAGGCCCCACCTTTCATACTCTTTTCATATATTATAGTATATTGATAGCATTGGTCCAGCAACAATCAGATCAGTAAGGATTTCTCAATTGGCAGAAGCAGTTATATGTTCAGTACTGACAAATTGGATCATATAATACATTATACTACAGCTCATAGATTCAAAGTTTATATAGTGTTTAGCCCACTTTACAGCATCTCACAGCTTTGTAGGTTCAGAAAAGAGGATTTTGGTACTTACCGATAAATCTTTTTCTCTGAGTCCATCTGGGGGACACTGTACCTATGGGATTGTAGGGCCAGCTAGGAGTATGGGCACTTAAGAGTTAACTTTTAATGTGAGTCAGAGCAGGCTCCTCCTCCCCTGCAATCCCCTGCCCTTCAGTTTTTGAAAAGCCAAAGGGAAACCAGGGCCACGACCCCAGCATGAGAA
>JABWIB010001532.1:64030-83017 GCA_016617825.1 Platyplectrum ornatum | reverse complement strand
CCTTTCAGTGAAGTCATTCTTTTGCACATTTCCTCTGAACCGACCACCCTCCATGATCTGACCTCTTGAGTACATTCAGGTAAAAGTGGCACTGTAAAATATCATTTTATGTAATGATATTTTAATAATAAAGTCATTATTGTATGTCTATCCGGAGAGTGGAAAGATTTTTCATCTTTTGTATATAAAAAGCGTAATGGCAAGATGTGAGTCAGGCTAGTAGACTGGTGGTTAGCGGGAGTGCTGTGAATCCGGGAGGCTCTCCACAAAGATCTTCTTTCTGTTTTTAAGAATATCAAGAGGAATACAAGAGGACCGCAGGACATGATGCAGGTTGGATTATAAATGCAAACCAGCAAGACACATTTCATGTGCGTACGTTAACCCCTCAGTTACATGATGTGGTAACACGAGGTTGCACTATTGCCTTGTTTCTTTTTATGAATGTGGATGTGTAACCAAGAGGATCAATGATTCATCATACTTCCCAGAAAAGGAAATTATATAATATATGCAGAATAATCACATGTATGTAAGTGTCATTCTTTATTATTTATAATATTGAACTGCTTCTTCTTTCCCCTACATGTGATATACTGGGGTAGAGTGGAGGCAGAAANTCGGAAGACTTTGATAAGTTGGATTTGTTTCTAAGAAAAGGACTGTCTACATTGGGGAAAACTGTTTCTTATTTAGCGGAGAACACAGGTCTTATTGGGTTATATGTTAAGAAAAATAACATTGTGTTGGCTTTGAGAGTGTTGCTTTATGTGAATTAAGTTTGAATATTGTGAAGAGATCAAGAATAAGGTGGCGTTTGAAATAATAGGGGAATGGCTTGGCAAAATAGCTAAATGGCCTGGCCTCAACCTTCTTCCTCAGCGGCCTCTGTTGAAGTACAGGTTCAGTCCTGTCCCCAGCTTGAAACTGACCTCAGTCCCTCTCTTNAGTCATCTCAAGATCTTTACATTTCTCTCTCTCTAGATGGTGACATTACTAGCAGCAATCTCTCAAACAGAACATGAGAGAAAAAAAAGAAGACAGATTAGCAAAAGACTCGACAGAACAGTATAGATAAATAGAAGAATGGAGAAAGAGCAGACAGAACAGGAAAGAATAAAAGAAGAAAGAATAAAGACTCGACAGAACAGTAGAGATAAATAGAAAAATGGAAAAAGAACAGACAGAACAGAAGAGAAGAGAAGAGAAAAATAGAAAAAGAACAGACAGATCAGGAGAGAAAAAAAGAAGACAGAATAAAAGAAGACCAAACAGAACAGGAGAGAATAAAATAAGAAAGAATAAAGAAAGACTCNAAAGAAAAGGAGAGAATAAAATAAGAAAGAATAAAGAAAGATTCTACAGAACAGGAGAGAAAAATAGAAAAAGACCAGACAGATCAGGAGAGAATAAAATAAGACAGAATAAAGAAAAACTTGACAGAACAGGAGTGAAAAATAGAAGAATGAAGAAATACCAAATAGAACAAGAGAGTAAAAAACAAGACAGAATGGAAGAAAGAGGGACAGAACAAAACAAAGCTGAGAGACAGAGGATAGAAGAGGGCAGAGATACATAAACAACGGGGACAAGGTGGATTTTTTAAAATAGATTTTATTTTTTTTTCTGTCACCATTATGGATGGTTATCATTGTACCCCTGAAGATATAATTTTTTTCGATGATTCATAAAACNAGCCAACAATATGTATGTTGAGTTTGCGATTGTCGTCACTGACCCTATTTTCCCTCTTTCTTTCTCATTAGAAATATGCATCAATATGATATTAACAGAAATTCTAATTTAAAGCGCTATGATTGCCTTTATTATCTTCTCAATGAGCTTTGCTCACAATTAGACTAAGATGTTTGACCTCAAAACCCCATTAAAGCAAACAAGAGACATAATAACAAGGAAGCAAAAGGAAAGAATATATGGGATAAGAAGTGTCTGAACACACAGGTCAAGGTTTAAAGACTAATTAAAGTGCACTCTATTAAGAATTTCCGATAACAGAAAGAAGAAATATGGAGAAATTAGATACTTTTCTNAGAAGATACCTATATATAAGTATATAATTCAGAGAATGTTCCTCTTATGTAAACTACAGCTGAATAATAGTTATTATAAAAAGACATTGCAACATATTTATTAAAAAAAACTTACATTTGAGTGTGTGTGTAATTAATGTACAGTACTCAGTTAGTATATGAGAATACTNATCCCAATAGTCGTCTCCCGGTCCAGCGGTTCCATCTTGGTACTAACTTTTAATTTTAATTTTTTATATAAATTTATTTCAATCCCATCAATGCATGGGCCTGCTCCAAACTTAAGCGAAACCAGTGTCTGTCATAGTTTGCAGAGGCCTATTCCTCTCTGTATGGGAATCCACCAAGGGGACCCTACTTTAAGACTTCAGCAGTGATTTTGCATAAAAGCAAGGAGGTGCAGGAGTCTGTATTGCACGTAAGGCCTGCTGATGAGCGATGATGAGCGGCACGTAAATTGCGTAGTGTATNNAATTTCGGTAGTGGTCGCAAAATAGAGTGTGCAGAGGTCAGATGGTCAACACCTAGCTCAGGGGCAATTCAGATAACAGCGTCACTCAAGAATTCAGGGTTTTTGTTCTGAACAGTGTGTTGTGGGAGGGTAGGGCTGAAGGGATTTAGTCAATGTACAGTAGGGGCATGTCCAAGTGATTGCTTTTGATACAGACCTGAACGCAGGTAGACTGTTTACATCAAAACATTTGCATCAGTCACAAGTCATGTCTAATCCAATGGGTTCCACTGCATGTCCGATTTCAGACCCTTGAGCTAGAAAGTAGAATTTGGAACATGCAATGGGTCAGGAATTGCTACTAATGAATTGTGTATTTGTAAAACTATTTCTATGTGCAGGAAGAAAATAAAATATTTTTTATGTCTTTAATAAATATTTAAATTATTGTTTTCTATTAATTTCTTACATTCACATCCAGATATGCCCATGTTTTTCTCTTTAAATGTTGGGATACACAATATTTGCTGATTTGCACTCACATCTGAACTGGAGGCCACTGAGTACGTCTACGATCGTTTTCCAATTGTGCACAAAAATATATCAATATTAATGAACCGAACCATACCAGCCAAAAACAAGATTTTTGTCTGGAGCCTGTCCAATGTGTTTTTGAACTTTTACAAAGTATACAAGAAAATAGTGCTTGATTTTATTAAAGTAGACGTACCAGAGTTTACAATTAAGAGAAAAACAGGTGGAAACCTACACCTGCTGATTTGCAGTTAAGGTAAATTGCATATCTGTTCCAAAAAGAGTTAAGAGGCGATGTTTTCTAACCCAAGTCTAAATAACAGTGCAAACGTAAAACTGGTTGGTATATGTTTGTAATAAGCAAAGCAAAGTATTCTCCCTGCATGCAAAGAATAACATTCATTTAGCTTTAATAAATCATTGTTATGCTCAAGTATAAATGACCACTTATTCTGAAACTCTGGATGTAATTATGATAATAATGACTATTAACACAGTCCAGTTCTTCCATGTTATGTATACTTTCCTGATTATGTAAATGACAAAGGGTACTCAAAGACCCGTTGTGATTTTACTTACAAATTATTAAGTAAATTAATGCCATCACAGTTCAAGTCATCAAAATTGCATAAAACATATTAACAAATGTTTTCAAAAGATCAAATGACATAACAAGGGAGATATGAAAGAGAATGCAATAACTAATATTTTATTTTATATTTAACCAATAAATATATCTGTAAAAAATATGTAAACATAAACTTAAATTATAGGTCATGCCCCGTCCTGATTATGTTTTCTGAGGATATGTAGTGCCCNTGCCCCTTCCTAGTTACATACAAAGACAAAGTGATGAATTGTAAATTATATCTATATCAAATTACAATTTAGAAGACACCATCTTTCATTGAATTAAACTTTTAAGTGCCTCAATGTGGTGAGGTTCTGCCCAGTGATGTGATGTACCTGCAAGATATACAGTTCATGCTGTCCTATCATTGATCTCCTATCCATAAATGTGACAACGTGGCCTGTCTCTTCTCCAAAAATGTGTGATTTGCCCTTTCCTCTACATGCAGACCCTGAGGATCATTCCNCAATATTGAATAATGTTCCCCAAACCTTCAGTAATGTCTATGTCTCCTTTCTGGTACTTTGTATTTCCAAACCTTCTGGACAGTCTGACACACCANTACCATTCAGAAACTCAAAAGCTCTCCAAGATGATGTTTTGTTCTACGTATGATGCCTAGCTTATCCCACAGGTATGGACTANACCTACTACTCAGATATCCAAGATGTCTCAGATGCTACTATTACAGCACTTAAATCCTCAAAAGCTCCAGGCCCGGATGTATGTTTGGGCTTGTGCTATAAAGTCATTGTTATACGTTTTACGTTGTTTAATGTCNTTATGATAAAAGAAGTATTAAAACCAAATTGCCAAATTTGTTGTCATCCCCAAAGCTACAAACAATAACACATTGTACCATAGGAACCAGAATTATAATGGTAATGGTATTGTAATGGTAATANAGCACAATATTCTACCAGATCCCAGTCTAATACAAGCGCAATNCAAACTTTTGACCTAAATATAGCTACGAAGAACGCTCCAGTTGTGCCCATTATAAGCCAGTTTCCTTACATAACGTAGATATTAAACTGTANGCAAACATTTAGGCTATGCACCTAAATGGAGCCAAAAGCACATGCAATGTACATTAAATTTGCCTATGTGATATGCGTNCACGGGAGTGCGCATAGCATAATTGCACCTTCTATCGGCCTGGTGTATGGTCAGCATAACTGTACAAGTTATATCACATCTATTGAAACCCTCCATTGATCCCTCACCATTACTTACTTTCCTTCCTGCTCTTCTAGTTTATCAACATTTCAATAAGTTTTGTTCAAACTCTGTTTAATACGTTATTTCGGAATTGTCTGCTCGTGGAGATGAATATGTATGCAATGTACTTATTTTGTTTATGCAATATTCCATGCTAAAACCAAACACAAAAATAAATGAATAATAAATATATAGTAAAAGCGGTCTGATTTATAGTCTATGGTGTATGAATACAACATACAGTAATAGCAGCAGAGGTATATGCTAAACTAATGCAAAAGCTGTTAAATTAAAAAAAGTTTATATTAAGTATTAAACATGTGTATGTGACATTATTTTCTCAAGACTTAAGAAGAAATATAAAAAATATAATNTATTGTCCAAATACTGCACAAAGTTATTATGAATTGTGTTGACAACTCCGGTAGGTTAGATAAAGTATGTTGCTTTTTTATTTAGTATTTAATTTCATTTGGTTTTATTCAATAATTTTTTTCTATTCATGAGTATATAATATTTATATTCACGTAACAAATAATACCAGACAACATTTTCATCACTGTGCTTGACTGGTATGTGCACTCAGCAGGGCCTGCTTTACTTTGCAGTAAGGTATTGTATGGAGAAGATGTTTGCAAAGTCTACAGCGTTGTCCATACTGTACAACTGAAATGCTTCTCCCTGTCCATCAGGTCTAAATCTGTACTCACAAAGAAATGGCATGCCTAATGTCTGCGACACTGGATTTGTACGTACGTGATAGGTATGGAAATCTCTGATCCTGCTCAGTGCTGTTACGAGGCTGATTCCCGGTCGTGAAGCCTAACTGTGACCTGGTCTTCACTACAGCCTCTGATGGTGGGGATAGACTTGTGCTGCAGGCACACATATTGGACACATAGAACAGTGGTTCCCAAACTTTTTCAGTCGAGGCAGAATAGTGTAATAACTATTAAATAATAACTAATAACTAGGTAAAGACAAGAATACTTCAGGTTGATATCAAATCTTGTGTTGCTCCTATACAAGATGTAAAATTAACAGGAGTCATGTACAAATGTCTGAGATTGGCCCTAGGTGTCAACCAGGATATATATGTATACATACCTCCCAACTTCCTGCTGGGGGACATCGGGACAGATAAGTCCCGCCCTGACTCCGCCCCATACCGGGCAAGCACCACCCGACCCCGTACGATTCCACTTCGCAGCGACAGCAATTTATAGAATGTTATTTACATTAATTAAAAAAGATTATTAAACAGCGGGACAGGCGGACAGTGGGACAGTCAGCAGGACTGTCCCACTAAAATCAGGACAGTTGGGAGGTATGTGTATATACTATGTAGTGTAACAAGTGCTAACANTTTTGATTTCTGAATTTTGGATGTGAAACTCCCCTGTCTTTATTACATCTTTATCAGGCACATAGGATTGGAGGAGCTGAATGATCTNCCCATTTTTGTTTGACACATAATGGACCCATGGACAGAGGAGAGGAGCATTATATTGGCATAGCAGAGATAGGTACAGTGGTATATGGACAGATTTCCACAGTTTAGTAAATCTAGATAGAAATCCGCAGAGTATAAAAGTCTCAGGAAGCTTTAAGGAGCAATATTGTATCCATGTGATTGTAAGCATACATTTACAATGCAAGTGCCACCTGTGTGTGCATGACATTTGAGTGGGNCGAGAATGTCCCAGCCAGGGTATAAAGCAGGCTGTATATTAAACGCTACCCCTTGAGTGTTATAACATATAAGGCAGAGAAAACCTTTTACTTTGTAGATCAAATATTCATATAGGAAGATTTTATGACATTCTACGCTTTAAATGTTTCTCATCGCGTCACCTGCCTGACAGATAGCCCAATTACCTGAAGTAATCTTTGTGTTTAAGAAAGAACAAATACTCTGTTCTAACGACTCGCTCTAGTGCATGTTTCATGGCACTGACTTGTTTACGTACCAGAAGTCANCATAAAACTATATTTTAATTGTCCTAAGTTTCATGCATGTATCTGTCCTAAGTACTTTTTATACAGTACAATATGTAATGCATAAATGCCGACGGTGTGANATTTTCCCATTTTACTGAGTCAGGAGGAATTCTGTCTCTGTATTCATAAAGTCAGATGTGATTTTATTGAGCATAATCGCTTTAGAATAAGGAAGAATCATAAACAACATTTCTTGGTAAGAAAACGTTACACTTGGGAACTTTATTTGCATATTTACTTCTGATTAATCCGGTTATGTTCTGTGAAATCAACATTTTCTGACACCCCAGGTTTTTTTTTATGTTTGTGTGTCTAGGAACATAGTTTCCCTTCTCTCTAAGGTTTTATGTGTCGGATTTCAGAGGATATAGGGATTTTTCAAACTCTGTTGTGTTTCATTTTATCGTGGGTTTTTTATGTTGTTATGTAAACTACAGTCGGTTTTCTTTTGAGATATTGAGAACCNGAAAGATCATCTTGTTTTTAATTTAATAAGAAATAGTTTTTATTTGAAAGCATTGTTATTCCTGCTGCTTATACTTCTGTTTTATTAATGTGAGTGGCCATCTCTATATATAAGGTCTAGGCCAGACTGAAATAAAATGGAAGGACCCTGCATTTCAAAATTTCAGACATAAATAATGAGTGTTTTAAAAGTGATCCTCCATCTCTGACGAAGACATTACTANGGCGAAACGCATGTCAGATCTACTTTCTTATGCCAAGTTATTGTATACATCAAACAAACGGGACTGCTTATTTATTTACAAAGGTTTTATTTAAAGCCATCACTGTGGACCGCTTCACTGCAACCAAGCTAAAAGGGATGGTGGTTACTGACCAAAATGAGTGATGTGCGGCGATGAGGCATCTAGTCTCAGGATAAGGGGAAATTGTTTAAGGCAGGAGTGTAGGGTGGTGTTGCTATAAATGTTTTCTATTTGCTATAAATGTCTGAAAATTCAACAATGTGCTGATCATATTAAAATGTTCACCAAGATTAGATGCCGGTAAGGGAAAGTTGTGATTTGCATTTGTTGTGCGCCTCGATTAACCAAATCTGTAGCTGTATCCTGATAGCCAAGAGCAAAATGTCTTTTTTTGCTTATGTGTCTGGTCGAGACTCGAGACTGCACCTAAGGGTTAACTAGTGTGATCCGTTATTTCTGACTTGTATTACAAGTGATCCAGACATTTTGGATCTGTACTCAAGGGGGATTTTTGCATCAGCTCAGATTCAGTCAAATTTTGTTTTCACTTTGAAAGTGTATTATGAGTCCAATGTTTAGTATTGGAAAAATATTGGTTATGCTTTGTGGAAGTCAAAATAAATAAAGATCAGTAATAACTGGGTTAAGCCTCTTGCNTAGCTATAAAATGGATGTTACATAGATCAGAGTGCATGGTCAGCATTTTACTATAGCAGCGCATAATCACAANTTTCCAATATGATTGCATGGTCTGTGTTCATAGAAAAGTTATGATAATATGTTCATTAATCAGACATCCCAAAATTTGGGAAGCAAAAAACAGTCCAAATAAGTTCCGCCCTTGTCTCACCCAAATCCGGCCCCTGGCTCCACCCCAATCGCCAACTAGCTCCACCTCTTTTTGTTGTGTTAACAGGGCAAAATTAGAAGATTTTTTAAAAAGCACAAGAAAAACTCACTGCTTCCAGTTTATTATTCTCCTTTATTGGGACAAAATGGTAGGCCGGCAGAACAGCAGAACAGTCATTTAAAATTGGGTCTTGTTGGAATTGGGACATTTGGGGGNTATTCATGAATAGCAACATGCACAAGTTTTGTTTTGAAGTTGAATATTATGTAAGGGCTGAGCCAAGTCCTTAATTTACATCTACTAATTTACATCTATTATCTACATACTAGATACCATGTGTACTTTTAGTATGCACAACCCCTCTACCTCCACCGCAGGAAATAAAGCTGTCTGTACAGAACTCTGGACCCTATATATACTGCTAGTCTTTAAAGAGCATACAAACACGTCATTCTGTGGCTGCTTTCCACACCAAGGGGTATATTTACTAAGCGGCTAGATTGTAGTGAGATTGAAAAGGGGGGATGTTGCCCATAGCAACCAATCAGATTCGAGTTTACATTCTCCAGTGTGTAAAATGAAACTGAGAGCTTGAATATGATTGGTTGCTATGGGCAACATCTCCACTTACCAATCTCACTGCAATCTCTCCGCTTAGTAAATATACCCCCAAGTGAGCCTGATACTCTGCTCCCGGTCTAATAATACCATGTTTAATTTATCATGGACCAATCACCATCACATCAATCTCCTCATATTTTATCAAAAAAGAAATGATTTCTTAGTTTTTTCATTCAGTGTTAAGTCTTAGTGTAAAACTTTTGCAGTAATGTTTAAGACACTACTTTGAGCTGGAGGATGCATTAATACTATTATCAGATTAGATGACTAATCTGTAACCACGGTTTTATCTTCCTCCGCATGAAACGATTCATGCTTCCTGTCTTATTTTTCTCCCTGAATTAGCTGGATGGATAAAAAAAAAATCTCTTTATCACTTCACCAGAGACTCATAAAATAAAAACTGTCACATTTATTTTTTNTTTATAAACAAATTATTTCAGGGGAAAGTATTAATTCATCAATATAACACAATGCCAGATATTCCTACGTTTGACGGTGTTGCTTGGAGGGAGGGCTTTCTAATTGGCAGNGTGCTTGCCTAGGCAATGTGTGCAGGGTAAACACATAAAAANTTGTTGTGATATTGTGTGTTTTAAATGTAAGACTTTATTATTTTCTTAAATGCATTTGCAGGGTTTTTTTGTGCTCGCATGTGTTTTTATNNATTTNTATGTATTTATTTTTGACTGGATCCAGATGTATGTACCATTTGAACTTACGAGCGTAAAGTTACAGGGTAATACCATGATGAATTGTGGGGGAGGTAAAATGAATGTCAGGGAGAATACTTTATTGTTGCATGTTGCACACAGATACTGAGCAGCGTTACTGTTACGTTGTTATTACACTTGCTGGAAACATCATCTCTCAACTGTACAGCTGGGCATCCACTAAAATGATATTGTTCTAGTGATGCACCCCCCCCCCCAAAAAAAAAGTAAAAATAAATAACCCCTGTACTCACCTATCTGCATATATGTCACCTACCTAGCTCAGCTGCCAGCTGCTTCCACACTCCCCCAGCACTTGCTCTCCTGCTGGACAGGAAGCTCTGCTGTGATTGGCAGGCGCCCCNTCCATTTAGGAGTGGGGGAGCAGCTGGACACCTCTCCGGTGAGTACGGGTTTATTGTTTTAATTTTTTTTTACTTTTTTTACCATTTTTATTTCCTTTTTTATTTTTGTAATCAAACAATATCATTGATAAATCTGGAATTTCAAGTGATCNACAATATCGTTACATGTGTTCTATCAAAGGTTTTTTTATTGTGGCCACACACTACACGATTTTTGGCCCAAAGCCNCAATAATCGTGGATTTGGGCTACAATCGTTCTATTGAATGGCTTAGTACTGTCTGCAACTAATGAAANNTACCTCCCTTTGTNGGACTGGGGTACCTTGGACCCACCAGAGGAAATAATTATTGGGGCCCACCCTTAGTGATAATGAAATAATGCCAGGCAATCATAGTAAACTGTATGTACATTATTGCACAATATAAAACACAATCCTTCTTGTCACTTACCCATCCTCACTAGAACATTGATACCAGCAGTTCATTCTCCTGCCTCTTACCCCTCTTTCCACCCTAACTATGGTTCTGTAATTAACATTTTACACCTTTCCTGCACCTACCATCCACCATCACAATAGGGTGAGTGATGTGTAACTGTGAGTTATTATATATAAAGTGTTGAGTGAAGTGTAATAATGGGTTCTNGGACTGGGGTACCTTGGACCCACCAGAGGAAATAATTATTGGGGCCCACCCTTAGTGATAATGAAATAATGCCAGGCAATCATAGTAAACTGTATGTACATTATTGCACAATATAAAACACAATCCTTCTTGTCACTTACCCATCCTCACTAGAACATTGATACCAGCAGTTCATTCTCCTGCCTCTTACCCCTCTTTCCATCTATGGTTCTGTAATTAACATTTTACACCTTTCCTGCACCTACCATCCACCATCACAATAGGGTGAGTGATGTGTAACTGTGAGTTATTATATATAAAGTGTTGAGTGAAGTGTAATAATGGGTTCTCATATATAATGGGGTGAGTGATGTGTAATAATGGGTTCTTATATATAATGGGGTGAGTGATGTGTCATTGGGAGTTATTCTATATAATGAGGCAAGTGATGGTGTGACTGGGAGTTATTATATATATAATAGGGTGCTATATGTGTGACTGGGAGTTATATACTGTATAATGGGATGAGTGACGTGTGATAAGGGGTTATTATATATAATGGGGTGANTGATGTGTGACAAGTGGCTATTGTGTGTTGGTCCTGGGGGCCACTGAGGATTCTCCTGTCCTCTGGTGGGCCAGTCTGACACTGTCAACATGGTCTTAGCTCATAAGTTCAATAGTACGTAAGTCTGGATCCACTGTATATCTGATATGAAAACATTTAGAATATCAATACTCCAGAATTTATAGCAACTATTTCTCTCCATGATTTTCTACATTTTTTAGGCCTTTTCATGTTTTACTTATTTGGTCTTTTCTTCAGTATTACAAAAGGCATTTTTTAGGATGAAAACATTGAATAAAGAAATTCTTTCTTCTGGCCTCACTACCTCACAGAACAGACGGATACAGTATGTGTGCATCAGAGCAAAACTTCCTATTGCCGAATGCTGCAGGAAATGTGACCTTAACTTAAGGTTGATTCAGAAAAGTAAATTATCTCTGTATTAATGAAAAACGGAGCAGTTCTATGCATTATACAGAAGAGAAATTAAAACATAAGGGTTTTTTTTGACTGCTATGCATGCCATCTGCCACCACATCAGCCATGGCTAGTCTACAAAATATGGAATAATATGCTCTTGACTGTACCTGTTCTCGGTAGGCTATAATGGCATTGCAAACCATTTCTTTTTATTGCTAGCAAACACTTGCTTTGAAAAAGTAGTAAACAATTGTATGCAGAGTTTTTAAACAGAGTCGAGTGAATAAAATATTAAACAGACAGTAAAAGAATCTTCTGGGACCGCATGACTTTATCACATACAACATTCGAACAATAAGTTCTGAATGCATATTTCC
Organism: Platyplectrum ornatum; assembly: GCA_016617825.1. NCBI lineage: Eukaryota > Metazoa > Chordata > Amphibia > Anura > Limnodynastidae > Platyplectrum > Platyplectrum ornatum. The sequence continues at coordinate 70,879 of JABWIB010001532.1, read as the reverse complement.
AGCTGCTGTTGGTTTTGGGAATGCAAATGCATTTTGGTANGGAGTCAACAACACACTTCTTTCCAACTTCTGAAAACACAGTGGTAGTACACCATGTTAAAATTCATGAACAATTTACTTGCAATTCGCAGCTAAAACTAAACAAGTTGGATTAGGTTGGATTATGAACCTTTCTATATTTCATATTTTATTCTATACTCCAGTGGTTGACGTGGGAATTGAGAAGTGAGGTTATGGAGGAGGAAGGAGAACATAAAAGGCATTTCTCCTAAAACTGCAGTTCCCTTGGGGGCGGTTCTTATAAAGAGGTGGAGCTTAGTGGCAAAGAGTGCCANCATACCATACTGCTGTATACCAGCTCGTTGTGAGCACTGCTATACTTCAGAGAAGACACCAACCGGAATTGTGAGTGTAGTATGCTGTAGTGAGCATTAACCAATACTTAACCTGCCGTCAGACTTAACTGATCCCATTATTCTGTCAAGACATTAATCAGTTAGAATATTGTAATGCTGACACTTTATGTAAAGTGAGAAGAGGAAAGGAATAAGAGAAAAGGGAGAGAAAGAGAGAGAAAAGAAGAAGAGAGCATAGATTTACTAAGCNGGCAGGGAGATTAAAAATTGGGGATGTTGCTCATAGCAANCAATCAGATTCTAGCTCAATTTCTCAAGTATGTTAAATGAAATTGAGAGTTTGAATCTGATNGGTTGCTCTGGGCAACATCCCCACTTTTCAATCTCCCTGCAGTCTCCCTTCTTAATACATTTTGTCCGATGACATCAAGAAAAGGAAATATTAATTATTTCAAATTAACTCTATTCACGGTGCCCCCTGTAGTAAGCCCCTTTCCAGACAGTACTTTACACGATGTTACATAGGAACTACAATGCCTGTGACAAGCTGACTGCGCTACAGAGGGGAAGCGAGGAGAGCTTCGCCACCTTGCTCCCCATTCCGACACCTATGCTTATCGGTTATTATTGTCTATAATACTAGATAATATAAAAAGGGCTCTATAGCACACTTGGTATCTTCTTTTAGTCATTCAGTATTGCACACAAAATGAATTTATATTATATTAGGTTAAGTTATATCATTTAATAGAGAAGGATTGACAAGTCTTACAGTTATAGCCGGGTAAATGTAATTTTATTTTAGCATCAATTACCCTGCTGGGTATAAAAAAAATAAAATGAAAAAGCTGGTCATAATATTAATATCACTGTAGCTCACCTTTTAAGAAATCTTCTAAATTATATTTCATGCCCATTAGGATTTAAAAAATAATTATCCTATATGACATCCTGCTTCCTAATGATTATGATTTCAAACTCCTTCAGAGGAGAAACCTCCTGATCATTTCAATTAGGTATTCCCTCTGTGTACTAATTACTCTGACAATTTTATATAACCAAATTTACTTGTCACTTAAGTTTTTAATTATTACAATAACAGTTAATATTTTAGCATTTTCTCCTTACATAATCAAATGTGGTTGACATAGATTTAAGTGCATTAACTCAGTGAACGGAAGGGCGAACTTTCCAAAATATATTTTAGATTATCTTTGCTGTTGAATAATATGAAAATGCATTATAGTATTAAAAAAAACACCTGGAAATCTGATCATTTTTTATTACATTTATTCCTTTTACTTGTTAACGGTGTAACATTTTCATATGTGCATTTTGCCCTCGAATTAAGGACACAGAGAAAGGCACGTCGTCAAGAAATGATTGAGTTTGTGTAAAATATATGTACTTTTACTATGTTAAATTACTGCATTACATGTACCTTTGGCTAAAACAATCTACTCATTGTGCCTGTTGAAACTCAACTCAGCAGCTGTACGCCTATGTATATATAAGCCAATTGGCCAAGAGTAGCTGGTTTTATATGGTTACTGGTTAAAGTCTGCGTTCAAGTAATAATGGCTTTCTTTGTATTTTTAAGTCACAATATATTATAATTTCAGGAATTAATATAGATCATGTGCAACCATTTATTTTATCAGCATGACATCATGTTAACTGTTGCAAGAAGAAATTATACTTATATTCGTAGTTTAATGACCAGATCAGATCATGCCTGCTGCTACTTTTCTTTATAGAAATTGTTTTAGCATACATATTTTATTTGCTTATATACAATATAATATAATGGTACTGACTATATACATATTTAAATTGGGAGGGTGTTGGACATAAAATATGCATGTTCCTTTCTAATTTACAAAAGCACACATTCATCCATGTGGTTTGATAAACCTGAGTTAAGGTTTGGGGTAAGTTAACTATAAGTGTGGGGGCATCTGCCATACTTAAAAAAAAACAGTATACACATGTAAAATACACTGTTAAATTAAAGCAGGTCTGTATGTGTTCAGTCTACATTTCTTTCGTTGTNTGTATACCAAGCCAACCATTTCTACCAATTTCATACCACCAACTTTTTATTTTTAAGATTCTATTCTAATTTTACCTTACCTTGTCTAAATTTTGCTCGTTCCTTCAAGGCACTCTCTTTCGCCTTCAACTGACCTACAGTAACAGATGTGGACGTGTAATTCAGATAAGCATTATTTGTTATACATGGCTCCAACCCTGTAGGAACAAATCTGTGTCCATGAATGACAAAGCCTCATATGTTAGGTCACATCATTAACAGAAACAGATTTGGTCTTACAAAGTTCTCGTCTGACTAACGCGGCTGCACCTGTTGCTGTTGTGTCTATGTGAGTAGTGGTTTATATTACCATGGCCCCTAGATATGGTCCTTTGTGGGTGGCCCTGTGGTTAATCTGCACCTTATGGGCAATGCAACTTACTTGTCCTGATGTACCTATGTACAGAGCCACCATCAGAAATAGTGAGGCCCAGGAAATACTAAATTGGTGGGCCTGGAATAGTGAGGACTGAGGAGTCATGCCGCTCTGCCCAGGCCTGGGACAGTAGTCCTGGCTGTGTTCTCCTGATGGCAGCTCTGCTTATGTGGCATTCTCTATGGCCAGAGACTTATACGAGAACAGCCAACGGGCAAGGAAGGAAGAGACGAAGACTGAAGTTGTAGCCATCAATGGAAAATAAGACCCTTACCAAAGGAGGGTATTCCATCTAAAAGGAAAGGGTACATAGATATGTCATATCTGTTTATTGCAATCACATTAGTTAGATCTGGAGTACTTTTATTTATTTTTTTTAAATAACATAAACCCAAAGTCATGGGTTAGTTGACTGCTGACCACAACGCAAAACACACATCTCATCTGTGGCAGGAATGGCCTACTGTATATGACAAATTATGCGGTTCAGCTATAAAAACATAGGACATCAATACAGCATTTACAAAAAGGAAAAGAAGACAGAGCCAGCAGTGTCTATGAGTCAATGCACTCCTCTAAATCTTACGCTACAAGTCCATTAAATATACAAAATATGACCTTTGTTGTGCATAGTAAAATGTGAATCACTAAGAATAATAAATAGAGAGTAAATAGTGTATCCACTACCCTGTAAATAAATGGGTAATTGGGTTTCTGAATTTCCATTGCTTGTTAATNTGAGTGATTATGTCACTCATTTCCAGTCATTTATATGATTAAGAAATATTCACTGGCTGCTGCTGGTTGACCAATGAGTATTTTGTTCGTTACTGGGTTACTGAGTCATTCATTGATCATAGCTACAAAAAATTACCCTTATGATGATGCACCTAAATGGCATGTAAACATGTAAAACATTTATATAAATAAAGGACATCTATATTATGAATTTTCATTTAACCCTTTTAATTCTAAACCAACTAAACGTTGTGGTGTTTCACAACGTCTCAGTTGCCGGCTCAATCTAAATTTCTAACCATCAAATAAAAATAAAATATTTAAACGTTGAATAAACAATTTATTTATCTCCCAGCTAAGCAACTGGCTGTTGAATTTGGCAAAGGGCACACCAGGCAATTAAAATCTAACTCCAGTCTCCAGCAATAACTGGTTTCCCAACCCAGGTGGGTTAAGAAGCAGCTCCAGTCACATTTTATTTTATTTTACTCAACATATATGAAAGCACGTCTTTGTTTTCATGCCACCTAGCCTGGTCAGGCATCAGCAGAGTATGGACGGCTGTTAATTCCTTTGTGACTACATTTCCAGCGACTAACACTTCGTTAGACGGGACGAAAAGCTGCCTATGAATGGAGGGAGTCACACGAAATAGAACTTGTGAATGGAAAATGACTTACCTAATGTTTCCAGCTACTTAGATATTTGTGCTAAGCGTATGAAAACATGTTTATCCTTAATAAGTGATGAAGATTACTGAGGAGGATTTAGAAGAAGCACATCGTTCCTTTAAGTTTTTTTTTTCCATCTACTCATTGCTTATTATTATTATTATTATTTAATTATATATCATCTAGCCAATTTAATTACTAAAAACTTGGAATAAGTTCATCTATAACTTCCTATAGCTGTAATTTATGAAGAAGCAATAAGATGAGCAGTGTGGAGATGCCCGAGTAGACAAAAATACTTTACAGTCCTCAACAATGTTTTGGCATCAGGTTTCTGCCCTATGACTGTAGTTTATGGGTTAATTTTGTTAATTGTTACAAAGCACAAAAATGATAATAAATGTTTGGAGAGACAGATGATCATTCTCATATTGTGCTTTGGGGTTCTTTCATTTCTTTATTCCCTTTCCTATTAATTATAATAGATTTTGGCAGAACTTTAGTTTGTTAAGATTTCTTATTGCCAGAGATTTCAAATGATCTGAGATGTCTCTGTTAAAGTTAAAGTGAAAAAAGTTTTTCTTCTGTTTTCAACTTTAATAAGAAAAGCAACAGTGAAATTGGAAATTTAGACAAGTACAGCTAAAATATTACCTGTGACGGTTAAAAAAGTTTNTATTAATACAGACAAAAGTTAAAAATAAATTTGGACTGTATCCAGACCTTCATAAGAAGAATAAGGTATGGAAGTCTGGATTCGTTCTATTGTTATCATATGATATGAGTTTTTTTGTTCATAGACAGCGAGGTGGGAAAAGGTTGTAAGCAGGGTCCTCTAANGTCTCGTCTCTACCCCCTCTGCATTTAAAGTTTGTTTTAATTTTTACCTTGCTGTTAACTTTGTGCGATCACTCAAATTATGTATTTGCTTGTATATTATTAACCTGGTCCAGATCTGTGGCTTCCCCTGGAAAGCATGGAAAGAATCAATTATTAAAAATGACCTGCTTTCTAAGTGTAATAAAAAGCTCCAGTGAACACCAGATTCTGGGTAGACCTCCTCATTCACAAGCATTTATTTAAGCATTTGTACAGCATGGGTTGGCTGCAGACTTTATATATGGATCTTCTTCGTAAGCAACCGTTCTGCTGAGTTCTGGTAGGGTGTGTAANTGGTCAACTTCCCGTCTGTGTGAGTATGGAAGGGGAAGAACATTGAGAAACTGTGTGCCGAATATAGCTACGGAAGAGTTCTGTGCCTTTGGAAATACATCTGGGTTCTGGATGAGTAAAATAGTAAAGGCCGGTGCAGACGGTAAGTGCAGCGGATGAGCATAGTTGGTAACAAAAACATTAGTTCTTACCAGTGACTGACCAGAGATGCCAATTTATTCGCCCACCAATCAACCTTGTCATCAGCTTTGGCTGTTTTACAAATTGGATGAAATTATTTTATATAGAATGCAGAGTTGCATGGATGTCTATGTTCTGTATTTTCACATACTGAAAAGAAATATATATTTCATTTATACCAGAATTGCAATGTGATTATTAAGTTGCAGGCACCAACACATGCAATTACTAGGAAAACTCATGTGTGGGCAGGAAGGGATCCTGCTTTCCTATTGATCAAGTTAACAACCGTGTAAGTGTACAGGGGTTACATATTTGGAAGACATTTTATCAATTGTGAAATGATGTGTGCTGTGTTACATCTGTGTTTTTTTGAAAGGTTATGAGGATGTATAAGTATTAAACCTGGAAGGGAGATAATAAAGATAATGCAGTGTCTTGAAAAAAATCTAATATAATTTAGACNATCGTAAAATGGCTGCTCCGTGTTTATATTGTGTAGCAGAGCTGTGGCATTGAGCTGCTTGCCTTGAGTTCCAAAAACACCCATTGTTTGCCTGCTGCCACTGCGAAAGCCGTTAGGAATATTTCAAAAGCAATTTTGCAGCCATAAAAACAGCCTGACTTAACAATACATATATTAATAATGTAATAAAAGTGTTTAATGNAGGCAAGTGACATTACATTTTTTTGTTGTGTGCAGTGACTGATACCAACCTGCTTATTCACATTACAAGTGAACACAACAGAGACATTTTTCCAATCTGGGAATTACAATTTCTGAACAGGAGGTATTAGGAAGACTAGAAACATTGGGACATATTTATTGCTTTATTGGCAGGTGAACTCACTCATAAACCTCTTAATGACACTTCTAATCCNAACAAGAAGACCGATTTGCACTCTCTGGTGATGTGTTGGAGTAATCGGGAAACACATTTACATTTTTTATATAGCAAATTGATGTTTTTTAAATTTACTTTGAGTAAAAAAATATTGTTTTGCCACCCTTTAAAAGGGATTTTATTTTATTGACAATACCCAAAGAAATATGTATATAATATGTAGAAGTATGAGTTTAAGTAAGAGCTTTTTAAGTTTCCGATAATGGTTGTGTCTATGAGAATAGGCAAAAACTGAAAGAACTATCCCATTGCTTTATCAGAATATANGAACCATAAAAATATGCATTTATATTAAATATGCTACAAAAAAATCTTTGAAAACATAAAAGATATAATAGTTTTGCCACTAAATAATTGT
>JABWIB010001532.1:46287-60710 GCA_016617825.1 Platyplectrum ornatum | reverse complement strand
ATTTTTTCTGGGATTAGCATAACTCAATATACAATAACTTGACAAAACAATATAATAACTTTCATGGCTATTATAATGGCCTTGATGGCGTAATTCTGGTGAACCAGTAGTTGCCACGCAAGGGGCGTCCCCGGGTTTGCCACGAGATTTAGGTGGTTCTAGCACAAATTATTACAATCTTCAGCAGTGATTCCTCCCTAACCACGAGACTTGTCTCCTCAACGGGATGCTCTGTGTTGCCTAGATTGGCATTGATCAGGAATGCTGTCAACTGTTTCCCCGGACTCAATTCACAGGAGAGACTCAGAGGGGTACTCTCAAGTCAGTGTCCAAGCTAATGGCCATTAGTAGTTTGCTGAAATGCTTCCTAACCTTCTCTCAAACATTTGAGGAATCTCTCAGTGGCATTTTACTCACTTCTGACATTTTTTTCTGAAACACTGGAGGAAAGTGGATCTGGGGACTGGCATTCATCCCACATATCTGACTCTGGCTCAGCCGATAGAACTAGAGATGGGCTCGGAAATTCACAAATCTGGCTACCTCATTCACCGATCNTGAACAGTGGTCCAGTTTTCCGATAGTCTCACTCCCATTGATNTCAACCATGGAGCATCCCTCAGTCTATCCTGGGAAGAGATCGTGGCCTCCTCTTTCCACCTCTGCAATTTCATTAACCACTTTTGCTATTCACTTTCGTCTGTTGAAATGATCCCGTGGTGGTTTGTTTGGCATCGTCCTCCACCAACTTTGGCTTCAGCTTTCACCAAAGTCCCCCTTTAACTCACAGGGAGGTGGATAGTCCACATTAGGGCATCAGGCTTCCATATAATGACTGTATGGCCGCACAAACTGTACAATCTTTCCAATTTTCCATGGTGTGTATGGTACCTCCCCACTCTTGGACATCACCTTGGTTCGTGGGGTTTCAGGACATTCAGTCCCCATCAGGAAACTTTCCTCTGCCTCCTCAGGATTACAGTGATCCACCCAAAACTAGAAAGCCTACATCTTGCTTTCAACTGGGAGCTCCGCCATTCTCTCAATATGTATCCACACAATCTCTTTCTCATCAACAAGATGTCACAACACACCAACTTTCCCAATATAAAACATCTCCCTCACAACAATTGACCAATCAAAGAATACATAAAAATGAGCTAATTTCCCTCAGCCATAGTCAGAACATATTAATTAGATAAAACTGGAGTTATTAACCCTTGGGATACTGCAACAACTTCACATTCTAAGGTTGGTACATGGTGTTCCTACATTAGTTTGATGTGTGGCTGTTTGAAATAATTCTAAGCATACCATCTTGCATGCAAATCTCTGAACTTGGTGTAAGTAGGTACATACATTACGGATACTGAGCAAAAATGGATGTCAGAGATTGACAGCTTACCTTTACCAACAAAAAATGATATTATAACTCGTAGAGATATCTCCTCTGATACAAGCAGGGATCAGATGAATGTAAAACTGCCTTTGTGTTATTGTAGTTATGTAATACTGGCTGCTGTATTGTGATTGGATCTTTGCCATTTCCATGACAGGAACCATACTGGCTTCACTAGCTGTGTTATTTTAATTGAAAAATCTCATTCTAATCAGGGTCAATTACCAAATGAATTTCCTGGAACCAGATTTAAGAAATTTCCAAAATTTAGCTTTGGCCAGAGAGATTTCCTATTTTTCTTATCTCAACAATGTACTTGGCAGACTTTGGGAACATGGATTTGTTAGCTTGTAAATATTTAAATTCTGTATTATTTCTGTAAAAGAATGGACTAGTATGGTCAAAATGTATTTTAATGAATGTGTCTATCTTGTATCACTCCTAGCAGGGTGCAAATAAATGGAAACACTTATTTGACACAAGCTACAAATGTACAAACGAATGGAAAAACTGTGGCTTAAAAAGTTTAATCTATCCTGTTTCCCTGACAATGAGACCTTTCCTTATTTTTGAAAAATGGTCCAAAATAATCCCTACCCCTAAAATAAGACCTAGGTAAATACCCATTTCGTCTTCGGTCCCCAAGCTGCGCCCCTTCCACATGAAATGGATGCTGCTGTAAAAGATTTAACAGTGGCATCCATTCCCAGCTGCAGCATCTTACTCTCTCACATTGAACTTGTACCCTCCCTTATTTCAGCAGTGCCAAGGAGTAGAGTACAGGAAAAAAGGAAAGTGAAGACAAAAAAAAGGGTAAGTAAATTATTTTAAAGCAGAACTAGGGGAGCATAACGATCACCATGAGTGATGATGATCAGACAGTGTAAAATGAAAAACTATGCTGTATAAGAAATTATTGAAATTGCTGTCAATGTTAATTAAAATAAGAGCAACCCTGAATATAAGCTCAAACCGTGTCTTATTATCGGGGATCACGGGTATGTAGAATTATTTTTNATCTAAATCTACAACAATCAATATTATTGGTTATTTAACAAATTCTTATAATAATAATTGGTAAACACAAAGAAATAATAAATAAATATAAATGTTATTACGTGTTATTTTTAAACTATTAAAAATGTTTCAAGGACATCTTAAACATAATCACTGATAACCACAAAGTGCTCTTTAAATCACCTGCTTCAAAAGTACATTGTGTTCATAAAAATCCAAGTGTCAAATATGGTAATATAACTACACTTATGGTGACTATAATAGCCATTGCTATAAAAAGACAATAATCCAAATTAAAAAAAATTATCTCGAGAGCCACAGAAATATTTTCCCTCTTTCTTCACATTTACATTTGTATGAATCAAAGGCATGGTAATTGAATTTTCCAATATACTCCGAAAATTATTGGCAATTAAACAAGTTGTTATGAGTTCATAAGAATATTTTTTTTTTTTGCTTAAACTTTGGCAGAAAAGTACTTTAGAAGTTTTACTATTGAGGGAATTTTGTGATTAAAATGTCATGTGTTTTATTGGACTATTTCTTATTTGAATATTTCATGGAGAGATCAGAAGACTATTCATTCTGATAAATTTTAAAAGAACTCCATTTAGAGATTAAATAATGAGGAACATAGTGTACACTACCTAGGCGTCTCTATAGTGAATGGCAAAGATCCAAGGTAATTATGTTGATAAAGTACATCCCGTGAACAAACAACATTTATTTAAACCTTTAAGTTCACTCTGTGGACAAAACATTTTGTCAGAACTCATATATCAAATTGTCAACTCGAGTTTTTAATCAGTTTACACAGAGAGCTAATTGCTACATAGAGAACTATTACAGAATTTTGTGATAGGTTGATATTGATATGTTCGCAATACTGTTTGTTATTCAAGTTACTTCAAAGTAATTTTGTAGCTTTTGTGAATTATTTTCTGTGTGCCTTATTATTCCTTTAGTGAGCTTAAAATTGAAAACAAAAAACATAATTATTTTCTTAAAACTAATAGTCCATTAAAATGTGTCCATCATGTTTTTTGAAATAGTGGACATGGGGGTATATTTACTAAGCAGGGAGATTGCAGTGAAATTCGAATTTGGGGAAGTTGCCCATGGCAACCAATCAGATTTGAGCTCTCAGTTTCATTTTACACTCTGGAGAATGTGAACTCAAATCTGATTGGTTGCCATGGGCAACTTCCCCAAATTCGAATTTCACTGCAATCTCCCTGCTTAGTAAATATACCCCATAGGGTGCATGGTCTTTATAAATTAAACCCTATGGGAGAGTTGCTCCCAGAAATAACCATTGAGAGTAATCACTATATTTTATTGTGGATGTTCTATAACAAGTGTGAACTGTGTATTACAACACTGGACTCTCTGGAGCTTAGACAGATCCCACAACACCCCATACAGATTGTATACATTTCACAATAACATTGTCACATTTTAGAAGTACTAAAAGTCTTCAACTGAATTTTAACAGTCTCTATGTCAAGAATTATTTAATATTGTATCCAGGGCTTGAAGTGGGGGTGTATACGGGTGTATGCCATACCGGCACTTCTATTACTGATGTAATTGAAATACTACAAATCTCCACTGACTTCTATATTATTCAGTGTTTCCATACCGCAACTTCTAAATTTCCACTTCGACCACTGGTATTACCTATTTATTAACTCAATTCACACCTTCCTGACAGACAAGGAGACAACTTTAGACCCGATTTATATACAGCATATGACAGGAACATTTAACAGAGAGTTAAGTAAAACTATGAGGGAAGGGGGTTGAAGATAGAGAGGGAGGGTCAAGTGTAAGCTATGATGAGGAGTTGAATTGAAGTACTCTACAGTGCAAGGCAGTTATCATCAAGAAGGATCATATATGTACAGCATGTACAATCTCCTTCTAATAAAGGAACAAATTGAGAACAGCAATATCTATATAAACGTATGCCGCCTTCAATCAGTTGTCATATAGAGAAACATGTGAGGGTCTTTAGGGAAAGTGGTATAGTAAGGGCTGTGTTAAGACCTTATGTGCAATCCACACTTCTGTACCACCCTCATTATTAGTAAAGATAGTCCAGAAATGGTAAAGTTAAGGCAATCATTGTCTGGCAACAGTTGACAAGTTCACATAAAGCTATGATCCATTCATCCATTATACAGTTTTCACTCCATTCACCTTTGTGCAGAAGTTTATGGGGCAGGGCAAAACAAAGCTTCATGGGGGGTGGGCGACTGGCCCTTCTGCCCCCCCATTACCTACACCCCTGTGTGTGTCTGTGATCCATGATCTGCAGATCAAGTCAGTCAAGAAGTAACCTTATTAGATGCTGGAATTGGATAACTTCCCTTTATTTCACATTTAATATATTAATTTAATATCACATAGCATAAAGAAAGACAGACAATGATGAGGACCTTCAATAAACATCATTGCTATATTGGTGGTTCATGTCAATCAAAACTAAATTTAAATTGATGGAGGAATCTTTATATTTGCTCATTAATTAAGAAATGAGAATCTTTGTGAAATCACACTGCACTATAGGCGGAGGAACAAATATAAGGTTCTACAGATAAGACACTTTATAAGATTTCTAAAATACTGTCATATCGCAGAATGCATGGCTAGCTCTGCCACATGTAAATTACAGGAAATGTGTTAAAAGGCTGCACATTACATATTGTCCTGCCAGTGACAATGGTTATCTTCTGCATTGATACGCCACCTAGCTGTTACTGCTGGAACTGGAACTTTTCAGTTACTGACTGCATGGCGCAAAAGCATAGTGGCATGGTTTCTGGATAAATCCAGTGCTATTCCAGTATATAATAAACATTATAAATTATATATTTAACATCTGTATTTAAAATTGTGTTTTAGTTGTAAATTTTGAAATGAACTTTTCAAAACACGTTTTTCTGAAATAAGTCATTTGAGTATTTAACATTGCATTGTAGTTATTCATGCAATAACAATATATGGTTATATGGTAAATTCAACATTTTAGTATCAATTCAATTACCCAATTCTTAACTTTCAATTATATATATATATATATATATATATATATATATATATATAACTTAAAGGTAAAAATTGACAAAAACTGGTATGCTGTATATACTTGAGTGTAAGCCTAGTTTTTCAGCACATGATTTCATGCTGAAAGTACCGGCTTATACTCGAGTCATTGTCCTGTATGATGTCAATATGTTATCCCAGTTTTTTTTTTAGGTGAAATTAGGAGACTCAGGACAGTACATTTAAAGATAAAATAGCGCTATATATATATATATATATATATATATATATATATATATTACTTCAGTTACAGAGATTATGATGCTTCTTGGTCATATTATAGCCTGAGCAAATATACGACATTAGCTCAAGCAAGCCTTGTTACATTTTTCTTCAATGTAATGGCTGTATCTTTCCAGTGGCCCACCCGCAGAGATTAGTAGATACAATGCAGAATGTGAAATGAAAAATAAAACACAAAGATTACACAGATTCCATTACAGGGAAATACATTTTCCAATTTCCATAAACATTTTCTACTGTTTCAATTTGCTTTCTCTCATTCCCACCAATTCTGAGTCTCCAAATTTATTCAGATTTGGGTAATGAACATCAACCAAAAAACGAGAACAATAAGTGAATGTAAGTATTAAATTGTCCTTTAGAGGTCTTTTATGTAAAAATTAATAAACAAAATGGGTATAGGTATAAATCACAAGTATAATATTAATATTTAGAAATGTTCAATGTTTTTTTTGTGTCTGACATAAAAATCCGGAGAGAGCTGATCAAAAAGATTATGTTAAATAGTCCCACAACGCGATACAGATTCGGTCATCGTTGCTTAGGCCGTACTTTTGTTAGAATGAATGAAGAACGTTGTTTTACCTGCCCGTTAGATTTGTGTCTTTTGTTTAGTTATGAGGCTTGTAGATACTTTGCCAGGATTAATACCATCTCTGCCAAAAGGATAACGTTGAAATACACAGATGTATATGCAGTTAATAACAAAAAATAATATTAGTATTTGTAATATACGAGAGTAAATAAATGGATGAAGCTGTATTCATTTAGCAAATATTCTAATTAAACACACAAACATTTGCAGTTATGTCCTTGCTAAGTTTTCTATATTCGTTTTATAAACTGTATAATCTAAAACCCACCAAATAAATAAAAACCTTTTCCCTAAGTCAAATTAAGACAATTCCTAATTTTACCCAAGGTTTAAGAGGAAGAGCAAACAGGTGCAATTATGCGCTGTGCAAAATTCTGTTAAACTTAAAGTTAAATCTCCTTTAGAATGTAAGCTTGCGGGCAGGGCCCACTTCCCCACCCATTATATCTGTATTTCATATTGTACAGGGATATGGATACTGTGTGGCAATAAACACTATTATTATTATTATTATTATTATTATTATTATTATTATTATTATTAATAATAATAATAATAATACATGGATTAATTACTATTTACTTGTCCAACCATATAATAATAACATCAACATACATTAAGCTGTATTATTGGGTAGAAGGCAGATGTTATTAAAGTGTAAAGTGATTGTCTGATTCAAGAAAAAAAATGTCTATTAGCCTAGCCGGTATGTATACATTGAAAGTTTCACAGAGGTTGGAGGGTCCCAAAATATCTACCTGTGACAGGTTTTTTATTAACATGTCCAGGACATATCCATCATGGGGGCTGCAGGTACTGTAGTCCTGGGCCCACACTGGGAGAGAGGCTCCAATGCTCAGATCAGAGAAATCAGTGTTTCTCTATAAGTAACATGTAATTTATTATTTGGCCACTGAAGGATGTCAGTTTGTGTTCTGATTTTCAATCTGCTCTCTATTCTTGTATTTCTGTTCCTCTATGACATGCCAAATCAACACAGCCTTCTCAGTCTCGGTGTGTGCTGACTTTTAGTCAGAGTAAGATTCTCTTCCATTTTCACTTATGTCAGCTCTATGAAAAATATCTTACTCTCTCTTACACAGTCTCTACATAACTGTCTAAAACATGTCTTCTTTACATACAGTCTCTATGCAACTGTCTAATAAATGTAAGCTCTATGGGAAATATTGCTTATCTTTTATAAAGTCTCTATGTAACTGTCTAATACATATTAACTTTATAGTAAATAGCTTTCTGTCACTCATACAGTCTCCAATAAGTGTCTAATGTATATCAGGTATTCTGCGCCTGTTTTTTATACAGTGTCACAATCAGCTGTGTCAAGGGCCCTAGTCACCATGTCATGCTCTCCGTTTCACAGCGATCCTGTGCCTCTTATTCCTGGAGATTCCTGGAGTGTGAAATCCTAGTTCCAGTCAAGTATGTTTCATGTTAACCTGTTCAACCTACTTTGCCTCTCAGCGACATGCCTCTGTAACAGGGGCGGGCTGGCCCGGGTGCCAGAGTGCCAGTTGGCCCCCTAGGCCGGACGAACCATTGGTGGGTCAGGGCCGGCGCACATGTCGATCTACTGATCGGCATGTGCGGCCTTTAAAAACTACATTGGCCTGCCGTTCATTGGTGGTTCAGAAGCGCTGCCGGGTTCTCATGTGTCAGCGAGACCCGGCAGCGCTGCTGAACCACCAATGAACGGCCGGCTAATTTAGTAATCAGGTGCGTAATATATATATATATATATATATATATATATATATATATATTTATATATATATATATATATATATATATATATATATATATATATTACGCCCCTGGGCCAAAGCCAGCCTGCCCCTGCTCTGTAACACCAATGATCAGTTTTCTCTGCCCAGCCAACTAAAGCCTGAGGCGCTCTATTTAAATCCTGTCTGCTGGAGATATCATTGCCAGAACAACTTGATTTTTCAAGGAGCCTGATTCCTGTTACTTAATCATCTGGTTCAGCTGATTGCTGGGAATTTTCTGTTGCTATCTCAGTTCCTGCTTCAAGCTTGCCTTGCTTCAGAGTTACCATGTTTATCCGCCGACCTGCAGCCCTAATTTGTTACCTGTGAAATCACTGTGCCATAGCTGACAGTATTACCTGTGTCTCTACTGCATCCAAACCCTAGAGGTTAAAGACCATTTCTGCCAAGCATTAACTCTTGTTTGCACCTCTCCTGTTAAAGTCTGGTTCTGCCAAGCATTAACTCTTATTTACACCTCTCCGGATAAAGTCTGGTTTGGCCAACCATTAACTCTTGTTTGCACCTCTCTGGATAAAGTCTGGTTCTGCCAAGCATTAACTCTTCTTTGCACCTCTCTGGTAAATGACCGGTTCTGCCAAGCTCTGCCTGCAATATCTACATTAGCTCATGGGGCTAATCCAGTTAGGGAGTAAGGACAAAACAGGTGCAAGTGTAGACTTTGGATAAACCATACAATGAATTGCAGGTAGAGGCATATATAAACTGTGAAAACAGATTAAAGTAATTTCCTAGCTCAACTTATAGCTACTATTCCATTTGTTATATATTTGTGGAAAAGCATGCAGTAAAATAAATTAATTGATTAATTACTTTGCACCCCTCACATTGAAATATGGATTTGCTAAGCTCTACACTTGCTCCTAAAAAAAGGGGAAGTGCAACTCTGGATTATCCCCCTTATTCTGGTATAAGTCTGTACTGCCAAGCTCTGTCTGTATTATCTGCATCAGCTCTTATCTGAACCTCTCCGGTACAAGTCTGGTCCTGCATCTATTCATGCCTTGATAATATTCTGCCGATGTCACAATCCATCATTAAACCTGCTAATTTCCAATCCCCCCTCTGCACATTATTTCTACACCCCAGCGACATATCACAATAAACCCAAAACGAGTTGCACTTAAACCTTTTTTTAGGTGCAAGTGTGCAGCTCAGCAAAACCATGTTGCAATGTGAGGGGTAAAAATTAATGTTTAAATCTGCTGCATGCAGAAAAAACACTTTGCTTTTCCACAAAGATCTCACAAACTGCATAGTATTATGTTTAATCTGAACATTACAGTTGAGGTAGAAAATTTCACCTCTCAACTCTAATTCTGTTTTCACAGTTTAAACTGCCTTCCCTGCAGATGAATGTTTGGTTTTGCTCAGGTTTACACTTGCACCTGTTTTGCCCCGTCAGCTCTATGAGCCACATGGGACTGAGGCTGAAAGTTAGTTGGTGTGACCACTGTTGTGTGTGGTGGACACTTATTAATGGGCCCTTAATTTACTATGTGCCTTTCTTCATGGGAAATCTCTGACTATCTCTTATACAGTCTCTACATAACTATCAGCTCTCTAGTGATGTCTCTGCCTATATCTTATACAGTCACACAGCAGTCTTCCTGAATGTACAATGGTCTGTGCTGTTTTTAGGGAACTAAGATTAAGAAGGAAAGGAAGAAACAAGGTAAGTGAAGTTATAAGTTAGAAGTGTGTATGATGGGGAGGGCCAGTACCGGGCCCCACAAATTCAGATGGCAGCCCTGAATATCAATATAGTTCTCGAGAGCGGGAGTGGTTAATATGCCATGCCTTGAATTTGTCCCAGAGTATTCAGAACTCTGAATACTTCTTTGTACGGGACTTATGGAGCCTCCTGGAATAACAAGCAGAGTTGCCACAATGTGACAGCTGTTCATTTCATTCAACCTGCAACTAGTTTTGTGGAATCGCAAATTTACACCCCAATTAACCTGAGTTAATGCAGCTACCTCTACAGACATGCAATCAGAGATTTTATAGCGGAAAGCTGCTAAGGAAAGTAAACACAGCCTTGTTAACCAAATGACAAACCTGCCACGAAAATACAACTGCATTACAAACTGGTGCAATCAGCAGAATTCCTATATAGATAAGCAATCCATTTTCTATACCCATCCCCTTGTGGTATAATTGTGAGTCTTGTGGAATAAGTTGTCTCTGATTGTGTAATAAAAAAATGTGTGTTTTCAGATTGTTAAGATAGGACAACACCTGTATTTTGTGATGTTGCGTGTACTTTTATATATAAATCTGAAAGCTCTGGATCCAGGCTTCAGTACTGCAAATCAGATGTAAAGTTTTATACACTCCCCTTCCAGGGTTATTAGCATGCCAATCATTGGCTTCCCCATTGTATGCTATGGGCAATATCTCCACTTTTCTGCAGTTTAATAAACCTTGGTCTATTTCCTCTTTGAGATCCTTGGTAAGGTCCAATAGGTGTCTAAGAGGCTGCTTCAATCTCTTGGTCGCAAAGTTTATTCTGCGTCATTATAACTTGTGTCTCTTTATATCCTTTATAGCTTTTTTGCGGCTAAAGCCTGATTTGAATCGGCCCCCAAGTCTCCACACCATAGTACTTGGTTGTGCTAATTTCCACAGTGAAAACACATTAGTTCCTCTAATTTCTTGCTACCCATAGTACAAACAGCAGCTTTACCGTGTTCAGAGAGGTCCTCCAAAGGACTTTCTCCTGTCAGAAGGCTGGATCCGGTCTATAGTAAGGACATGCTAAGCACCCTCAACCTTATCCGTGACTGTGGATACATCCCCTTAGTAAGGATGTATTCTACAGTATCTGTGTTCAAGTGATTCTTTTGAAGAACAATCTTTTCCATCAGGTAGTTAAATCAGTCCTCAGCTGGTGCAGACTTTATTGAGGAAGCTACTGATGGGATAAAGTAGACTGTCATACACTTACCACTCCAGCGAGCACTTGCTCGACACCGCTGTATGCACTGATGTGTGATTGGCAGTGGCACTTGATAAATAAAAGATCTACTGACTGAGATGCCTGATCCACACTTTCAGAATTGATATGATGTGGACGGACGAGTACTATACTTCATCTTGTTAATGTTAGACTGTGGTTACGGTTAGGCTGTGCTTAGGCTTAGACCTTACCGCTCCATGAGAGGCCTACTTTAATCCACCACTGGATGCCTTGATGTCTGATTAGCTGTGACACTTCAGATCAGTGGTTCTTTCATTGACTGTGACGTCTGTGCACCTGGGCCTAAATTCACTAAGCGGAGAGTTTGCTGGTGAATTTGAAAGGTGGTGAAGTTGCCCATAGCAACCAATCAGATTCGAGCTCACATTCTCCAGTATGCAAAATGAAACTGAGAGCTTGAATCTGATNTGAGAGCTTGAATCTGATTGGTTGCTATGGGCAACTTCACCACCTTTCAAATTCACCAGCAAACTCTCCGCTTAGTGAATTTAGGCCCTGATCCACACAGAATTGACATGATATGGACGGGTGAGTACTACACTTCATTTTAGGATTAGGCTTTGGCTGTTGTTAGGCTGTGGTTGGCATTAGCATTGAGCTGTGGTTAGTAATAGGCTGCGATTAGCATTAGGATGTGGTTAGTGTTAGACTGCAGTTAGGGTTGGGATGCTGTTAAGGTTTGAATGTGGTTAGTGTAAAGTTGGCCATACACTATAAGATAAATGGTAAATCTGATGATTGGATGGAAAATGAACCAATTTTTTTTTAAAGAATTAGAAGCCGCCATACATTGTACAATAATTGTCTTAATGGCAGGATTATTGCAGGTGCCCATACACTGAATGATTTTTTACCTAAAAAACTATTTAAGTTTGAGCATGTCAAAAGATCAAAAAATCACTTGATGGTTTTTGAACGATATCGGCTGATCATTTGAAAAAATCGTTCCCATACACTGAACGATTTTCCCCAGAATCAACTCACTGTTGAGTTTATTAGTATCAACGGTCATATACTGCCTGACTGTATAATGTTGCACTGCAACTGCTACAACCGTATTAAGAAGCCAAGTTTCCTCCCGATACCCGACATCTGCATGCACTGGTGCGCTGCTATACCCTTAGATAGATGCAGAACCCACAAGAGGTACCCCCCTTCTCAGCCCAATTAAAAGATGCTAGGGGCACGGAAGGGGGGATATTTAAATTAAACAATTGAGGCTGGGTTTGGGGATCCGCATGAGTCACTTAAGGCAG
This sequence comes from Platyplectrum ornatum, assembly GCA_016617825.1. Taxonomy (NCBI): domain Eukaryota; kingdom Metazoa; phylum Chordata; class Amphibia; order Anura; family Limnodynastidae; genus Platyplectrum; species Platyplectrum ornatum. The sequence continues at coordinate 48,304 of JABWIB010001532.1, read as the reverse complement.
GGGTATAGCAGCAAAAGCCCAACACATGTAGCTGGTCCCCCATACTACATATATACAATTTAAAATCACTTTGCTCACACCTATTATAAGTAAACCTCAAGCCAGGATTACGTGTCTATATTAATAATAAAACAAATGTGACGATAAAATGATTGAGTAATTAGGTGGCAGGTTTTACAGAGCGTTTTCCTCTCTCATTCTTCTGCCAGCCTTAGTTATGGACCACACATTATTTGGAAAGTCCGTTTTCTGTGTAGGAGCAGAATGTGTGATGAAAGTGCTGAGAATGGTAAGAAATGAAACTGCACAAACATTAATCATGCTTTTTCATCATGAAATTGAATATATGATTTCTAGCAGTGTCAAACCACTCACTTTGTTATATAATCCAGCAAAAAAACAGTTCAAGGTAGAGGCCTCCAGAGTGTTATGAACGGCAGTTCAATTGACCTCAGAACAGAAGACTCTTCCAACTACAGATTTTTATTATTTTCTTTGCTATATCAAATACTGTACTTTTTCTTAAAATAAATATTAACTATATTTGCTTTGACTATTTTGTCCAGTGACTATGATTGACTAACAATAAAAAGATTCCTGCTTGAAGTCGTATAAAAATTAGGGGCTAGAAAAATAAAACAAAATAAAGTAATTAGCATTGTTAGATGACAAATTATTTTGAATAACATGGATCCACAAAATATACATTTATATATTTATATACATTTTGGAGATTTGTTTTTATGTTTCTTTATTCCAGCTTTTTAAATTAAAAAGATAGAATATAGATATATAGATAGAGCTAACAATAGATAAATAGATATGCTATAGATAGACATAAATAGACAAATAGAATATATATATATATATATCTCACCCGGACAGCTGGGTGGACGCTTTATTAATTTATATAACCCTTAAGGTTGTTGTTGATTTAAGATGAACGGTCCCAGGACACTTGGAGCCATGTACCTACGTGGCCACTACCACGCCCTGCCCGACCCAACACTGTACAGATAGAAAGACTAGTACAGATGGCCCGGGCAGGAGACCCACCCTGCAACCACTACCCGTTACCATCCTCCCTCCATGACCCAATAAACACACATTATTGCTTTTAACAAGATTTATTTAACTAGCATATGGCATCCTACACAGAAACTTTCTATTATCACACTGTTAACCTCCCGTACCTAACCCCTTTTCCTATCCACATCACACTACAATAACAGGCAAAACTTTGTTCTTACAGTCTAACAAATTATAGGCATACAGACGATTATGCTACTTTTAGTCTTTGCGACAATGTCCATCACATCATGGGGGACAAGGGTAAACGATGTTGTCCAACTCAAACTGGCGAATCCACAAAGTTCCAATCCCAGTCAAAGGGGGACGTGGTCTCCAAGCAAGGCTTTCGGGGATCCATACCTGAGCTAGGACGTTACTCTCGGGTGCTGTGACATACCCGGGATGAGCCCGTTCTTTAGAAGGCCGCTCTGCATAGTCCACGGCCTTCTTCCTCCTAGCCCAGGCATAAGAGTACCGAATCTGCAGGCACCTCTCCTCCATCACATTGCAGGATTCCCTCCATGGCTCTGGCCGCTAACGGGAAGGTGGCTTGCCAACTAATCAACAGAACTTTCATAACAACTTTAGAACTTCCACCACACACCCCACTAGTAATCACTTATATAGGGTGACCTCATACAGTGTCTAGCCAATCCAAATTCAATCCTTCCTCATGCACAAAGCGTGATACTCAGACTATAGGGCGCCTGACCTCACACCTGCCATCAGATAACTAGACATTAAAGGATCTATACAGTACAATGTTTCTAATTGCATACAGAACCAGACATTAGCCATCTCAGACAGCACATTAACCTCTTCAGGGATAACTGGGGTATCACACACACACACACACATATATAGCTAAGAATAGATAGATAGACAGACAGACAGACAGACAGACAGACAGATAGATAGATAGATAGATAGATAGATAGATAGATAT
>JABWIB010001532.1:21582-40064 GCA_016617825.1 Platyplectrum ornatum | reverse complement strand
TTACGTACTATTGACTTACTCAAGAGTGGGTAAAACCAACTGCAGGGGGGGTAGACTGTTAGAATGTCAGTGTGTGCATGCAGGGAGAGTACTTTATTGTTGCATGTTGCACACAGATACTGACCAGCGTTACTGTTACACTGTTATTACACTTGGGCTGGAAAAATCATCTCTCAACTGTAATACTGGTTGCAACAAATACATTTTAACTCCCCTGCAATTCAACATGGTTTTTCCCACTCTTAACTAATTGGCATCAGCAAGAATATTTTATAATCTATTTATAACATTTTCAGGATAATATTAGTTTAGATTTTAATCAACATGCAAATACCAAATTTTATTTTTGATTTTATTTGCAACCTCATAACAGACCAACTGAGCCTTGCGATCTGTGATGCAGTGAAACTGTGGAAGCCTAAAACAAAAGTGAGGGTCTTGTAGCTGGTCAAATCCCTATCCCTTCCTGTACACTGTAATACCATACAGCACACACTTACTTTAAAACCCGATTCACTGTTGGAGCACATCAAAGCGTACAATATGAAATTACAGGATTGTGTGGACTGAATCTCACTGGAGTGGCTAAATAAATGCACAAACACAACACACATACAAATGGGGCAGTAGGAAAACACAATTGACTTATTACACAAAACAATTAACACTTTTATTAAACAAAAATGTTAATGAGCTGGGAAACATACTCCATACTCTTTTTTTTAACTTACATATTTTCCGTTTGTTTGATTACCCCCTCCGCTTTATCATGGTTATACTGAAGGTGCACATTTGGTTTATTTTCTGACTGTTACTCCCATCTCTGGGTTAAACCGGTAGTGTGTTAGCCCCCTGCTGGTCATAGAATATAAGACACCTTGCTTAATCTTTTACTTTACATTAGATAGTAAAATGAAACCTATTAGAGGTGTATGAATCAGAGGGAAATAATAATGATTTGATCTTAAATTTACAGCCTCTTGGACTGCCCGTGGAGCTCCTGGATATTATATTGTGTAGCAATTAGTGCATCAGGTCAGGATGTCACTGATATTACTCAGTACAAATGTTCTCCTATGATGGGAATGACATAGTAGCAATGCACACATTGTAAATTAACATTTTATAATAAAACCAATATTTTTGGCACAGCTACACTACATGAGACGAGCTACACCCTTTTAATGAAAATTAAATAAGAAAAATGATGAGCCTGGAGGAATAGCAAACAGGGACCTCAGGGGTGTAAACTAATTGCTACAATCGCTACGCATCTATTGGGTTATAGGATTGAAGTAATGACCAAAAAAAATAAAATAAACGAAACAATATGCTGTACTGAAAGTTTTCACATTTTTGCATACATTTGGTGGAACATATATTGGCTTCAAACATCCGTGTCACAGGAAGCATCTGCGCATCTATTCATTGTTTTTTGACACTGTTTGCGATTCCAGGTTATCACAGTTTGTAATAAACCTTTCCAAGCTATCATGCATTGAGGTGCCTTCTGTCATCTTATTTTATTTTAATAAGCTTAAGGAATTGAGGGCTGAGGGATTGGAGGAGAGAAACAGAGACGAGAAAGACAGATGGAGAAGAAAAAGGAGAGAGGAGAAAAAGTGAGTGACGAGAGAGAGGAAGGAGAGACAAGAGAGAGGGGAAGGAAGAAAGGCGCAAAAGAGAGAGAGCGAAAAAGGGGAATAAAAGAGAAAGGGTTGGAGAAATAGTGCGCAAGAGCGCAGATTGATTGCATAGTCATATGCAATCTAGGTGGGTGTAGTATACGAGTGTGGAGTTGCGAAAGCTGACAATTATCCTAACAACACTAAAAGAATAAATAAAAAGGACAAAGTAAACAAGTCAGAATAGACAGCGCAGTGGAGTGAGTTAGAGGAAGCAGGAGGGGGACAATGTATTAAAAAAAAAAAAATTTGTTGTTTTTTTAAAATACACTTGGTGAATTTCCTGCATTGACTTGTATCAATCTAATTGTAGTTACTGTTGAATGTGTTTTCATCTTTGACTCAAATAGTGTTAAAATAGACTTGTGATAGTTGCAACAACTTTAGATGTATTGATTATTACCTAAAACCATCCCTGCTGCATCTACCAGAAATAATAATAATTATTATATTAATGTTGATCATGCTTTGAATCCAGATAAACTCACTTAAATGTAGCATAATTCTAGCAATTTGACTAAAAAAACTAGTAGTAATGTCAAACATTACTAGTAATTTATACAAATGATTAAATACCAATAACTCAAATTCACAATGGTTTGCTGCTACAACTTGGTAGATAAGATTTCTGCTGTTACGCTGGGGAATAACCTTCATGGTCTACTTGGATGGTCTACTTGGACCTGGATTCCATTTGTAGGTTGAGTACCACTCTTCCTGTTGAAGTCCTGTTCATTACTTCTTACTCTCTATACGCATGTCCTGTTTAGTATAAAAGGCTGAGAAACGATTTGCTTAATGTAAAAAATCCAATTCCTATAATATTGTAAGACACAATGGACAAAAACCAAAGCTAGGATTCACACCAGACTTTAAGCAGCTTGAAGATGTTCTGTCATGTAAGTACTATACTAGAAAACACTAGGAACACTAGATTTCTACGTGGGGTTAGTAATCATAATATGCCTAATCCCTGGAAGGGGACTCGGAATAGAATGCAGATTGGGTCAAGAGGCGACATTGAGTCGTCCTGCATGGATCTGCTTTTGTATGGAAGCAGTTCCATGCTGATAAGTAGTGAGAGAGGAGTGACGGAAATTTACCCCCATTCCCATTTGTGTGAAATACTGAATCGAATCCAATGTGTCTAATATGTCTCTACTGTTACTCTTACTGTTATGATGTACTAATATATCTATACACATTATTTTGTATTCTATTTGCGATCTTACATTGTTAATTCAAATAAAAAATGGTTTTTAAAAATAAATAAATAACCCAACACTCTTTTATAACTGGTGGTAAAACTTTATTATTCAAGTTTAGATGTAACAGACATCATAACTGCCTGATATTTTTTTTTTAATTCTTTAATGCAATAGAAATACACATATAACATGTTTGTGGGGGGAAAATAACATGCAGAATGAAGAAAACAAACAAATAATGCGTGGTAAAGACAGAAATCAGTATGTTTTATCAGGACTAAATGTTTTCCGTTTCTCAGCATTGCGAGGTTTTACAGAACAGAAAACTTGCTGGTGCAGATTAATAAAGAAATAACAATGAAATTATATAATACAGTGGCATATTGAGATGTCCCACACTCCTCATGCCATTTCCAAAGTGCTTTTAAAGCACAGTATCATTGTAGAATACATTTTTTCAAATTGATTACAAAAGAATAGAAATTGTTTGTCTGCAAATACCAGTTTCAATGGAATTTAAATAAAGGGGTATATATGTTCTACATACATACCAGATGCAGCATTTACTAATTATTCAATGACCATCTTAGTCTCCGACACGCCTTTTCATTTTAGCAAACCGCAAGTTTTTTTTGTCTTTTTGTCTTTTGTTTTTTTTTTTTTTACTTTAATACTATGCTTTACTTTTATTTTTACATTCCAAAAGAGGATTTGTACCTGTAAGTAAATAGACGTATGAAATAAACTGTTAAATATACCAAATATTTTGTTTAGATACTGGATTTGCTAAAGTAATCTGTTAAGTATGGCTCATATACATATGTCCGATTTTACTTATATATTTATATAGGACTTCTAGATTGCAAGGTCATTCATTTTAAATAACAGCTACATTAATCCAATAAACTGTTTTACAGACATTAAAATTTCATATATCTAAACATTATTACAATTCCAGACTTTAAAATGGCATGTCAATATACACTAAAATATTGTCGATAATGCCTTTTTTCCAAAAAGGTAAGAATACATTAAACTCTTAGCTTTAAATTGACTGCAATAAAATAAAATAGAAAAAAACTTAAAGCAAAACAAAAATAATTCCTATCACTAAAAAAAGCAAATATACCTGCTTGCAGGTAACATATGACATAAAGAGAACTTCATGAAACTGCATTTTGTTTAGTATAGTAAATGTGTACATATGTTAAATAATGCAAAAAATATATATTTTAGGGGATTAAGAGCACTCACTGAATGTCTTACATATTATTACCATTTCAGGTAACACAAACATAAAAAAAAAACAAATAGAAAAACAAAAAAGATATATGGACCCAAGAATAGGAAAAAAACAAAAACAAACATAAAAATCCCACACAATGGAAGACATTGGTAAATTATTTATCAAAGCATGTTCAGTAAGACATATTGAATGGACATATAAAGAATATAGTGTGTCTATGGCTTCTCTTGTGCAGCCCAATTTATAAATATTTTACAAGCGTTTAAACATAGCAAAGTTAATAAAATATATGAAAATATTTGTACCTCTGAATTCAATGATTTTATAACTAGACAAAATTTAAACATTGTAAAAGTGTTCAATGGAGAAAAATATATTTCAATTGGTGGCAATCTTAACTTTTAATTTTTGTAAGGTAGCATTCTAAATCTACGATGCAAGTAAAAAGAAAAAAAATGATGGCAAATAAATATTCTTGACAGTTCTCAAGTGCTTTTTCCCCTCTATAAAACATCATTTCGCTGTGAAGCTAATTTTTAATTTAGTTTTAATGTTAGCGGAATTGAGGAGGTTTTGTTCAGAAAATCTATTTTTTTTTTCAAAATAAAAATTGTAGTGGTGGTAAACCAAAAGTAAAAAACCCCCGAAAACAAATAATGAATAAAGTACACCATATAAATGTATTTCTCATCATAATAGCCCATAGTTATTGTGATGAAAAAAAATGTTTAATGTTGAAACATGCATTATAACACTTAAATGGTGCATCCTAGTCTGACAATTTACTAATGTCTAATTTCTATGTAGGGTAAATATTATTAAACATTTAGCATGTTATTTTATGCTGCTTTGAAAGCACAATTAACATATAGTTAATAAAAAAAAAGTGCAGCTAATTCTCAGAATGGAAATGGTTAATTGGTATTTCCAGAGATAATCAATATTTTATAACATCTCAATATGTCATGTACTTTATAAAGTTGTCACAACAACCACTGTTTACATGCAAAAAACAAACAAAGCATCTTGCCCTGATTTATTTTGTTTAATAATGTTAAAAATAAAAGCTTACAAATAGAAAAAAAAAATACCACAGCGGCATGTCAACTTCATTCTATGTATCGTTTACATTACTTTAATTTTAACGTAAATTATACTTTGAATTCCAACCTCGATTTGGTGTAAACTGTCAGCTGGTAATAAAATCCTAAACACCTCTAACCCTCAACCTACCAAATTCTAAAAAAAAACTAAATCCCACAAAACCCAATAACCGCCGAACAATGTATTTTGAAGTGCAATACTACTAAAAGATGCAATAAAACAATAACATTTGCTGTGATTCACACAGCGAGTATTAGGATTTCAGAAAGGTTTCTTATGAAACAGAAGACAAAGCAATAAAAAGGATATATGTGTATCATTTTGAAGCATACCAATGTGGGTTAACATTTTTTAGAAGAAAAAAAAAAACCTACTTGGAATGAATAGTGCTACCCTTTTTTTTTCCTAAATTGGCATAAAAATATTTCTGGTTTCCTTCTCATTTCATTTCATCTCAGGATCAACAAATACATTTGTTTAATGTAACAGTTTATAACCTTAAAGCACAAAGAAACGTTACCTACCGCAACGGAAATAGTTGCTCATTACCTTGTTTGCTACATCTGCAAATGTAAACAGAGAACTAGAGCCAGTTCGACTCTAATGCATGATGGAATATCTTTGTTGCATATGTACATAATAAAAATAATTATTTTATATGTCAGGCACCATTATTTGAAATGTAATACATTAATAATTGCTAGAAAAATAAGACATTTGTTTTCCCAACTTTGTTAATGAAAAAAGGACAATCTGACATTGTATCCAGTAGCTTGTAAAAACTATGCATATTTGTTGTGTAACTGAAGTGCTGTGCCACTCACTTTACAGTACCACTACAAAAAAAAAAAAGAAAGAAAGAAAGAGAAAATCTAACCGGCTGGCAGATCAGCACCTTCATTAATGCAACGTCTTAGTGCTATTCCCTGAGGATTTACGCTAAGGAGTGTTCCCTTCATTTATAAACATCCTATAGTTTGGCAACTATACCTGACATGGGCTGAAAAAGTAAAGGGTGCAATGTCCCTCTCTGAACCACGCGACATCGAGAGTGAAGATTTCCCCAACTCCCCAGCAGTCCTGATTATTTAACATGGACTAACATGGTTTCATGTGATCCGAATGGATTTGTTGATTTGGCCTAAGTTGTGGCTATTAAAATTGAAGTTGTGGCCAAAACATCAAGGTATGGAGCAGATTACTTTACACAAGTTATTCCCCATTTATTTCCCAGGCACAATAATAGACTATTAAACTTTTGTCTGGTATAGGTTGTTTACTGTGTTATAACATCAGGCGGTGGTGCAGTACCATATGTTTTCTTCAATAGATGCCTACTATATTTTGAGTCTACTAATTACATTTTTTTTATACAAAAAACAAATGACCATCTACAATATAATGCTTTTTTTTCAGCAATAAGAATCAAGAAAATATAATTTAGCAGTAAAATAACAGTATATTTGTTCCAAGGGGTTATTAAACACTTAAACCCAATGGTAAATATGAAGGAATATATCTTAAATTAGACAAAAAATAGTTCTGTCTGTTTTAATTTATGATCATGTCATATTAGGTGACCATGAAGTTAATATAGACCCTTGGATAAAAGTCCAAAGACCATGTCTGGTTACTGGAGTCTTGGAGGAAAGGATGCGAGTTATCAAGATGGATAATACATTAAGTAAAACGCAAGGGCTCTGAGAGTCAGGATTTCATGGATATCATGGTACAATACTATTATGCTATGCATCTTAAAATGGGTCTTGATATATTTGGTAACATAATTATTTCACTTCATATACTGTATAAAAAAAAACATGGAGGCATGTTTACATATTCCACGGAGGTATGTTGACTTATTGCGTATTTGCCGGCGGCACAAAGTAAAGATAGCCATTTTGTAGGCTGAACTAATGTTAATGAATACAAGCCAACTTAGATTTCATTAGTTAATAGTAAATAGGTTGTGATCAAGACAGAATGGCTGTAAACTGAGAGACATATGAGTTATGGAATTCTACAGGATTAATCTTCAGTTAGTTCCCTTATTGTTTTGTACCAAGGCATTTCTTACATAGGTTACTCCATATAAATGTACTTTGACTGACCGTAATGTCATTCTTGTGTTTGTTGGCCCTGGAATACTTTTTTGTCCCCAGAGAGTGTATTGTAAAACATTTTGTCAGAAATTACAAGCTACTGAATTTCTATTCAGAAAACCCAATTCTAAATTATTGTGCTAAGTGCTAAATTTTATTCTTTAGTTTTTCCATTTTTTTCAGGTTGTGCAACATTCCTATGCAGGCCTCTCTGAATATGAGTTGTGAAATCATACTTGTCCGTGCAAAGATGTTGGCATATACTACATTGAAAAGGTCCACTTTCCCCATGGCAACTCATATGTAGCGCATACATAACTTCATCCAAAAAGACTATTCCACAGTGCACACATTTTGTTGAAAGTTCGTCTTGTGTACTTCTGTCCACTTTCTCAGATTTCAATACATTCAAAGGACCCTCACTCTTTGAACCCAAAGGTGACTTGGGTTTTTCTTTCGAGGCCCCATTGGATGCTGACCCAGGTCTGGAATGCTTCATTGCCAAGTCTAGAGGAATGTCATTATCTGATCCAACAGTGGAATATTGAGCAGGCAGGTTAAAGGCGGGATAAGGCACGTAGTTTTGGCATGGGTTTGGTATGCCAGGCACATGACTCAAGTAGTGAGGATTCCCAGGAACGGACAGCTTATATTTACTCCAAAATCTCAGCCAATCAGCTTCACTTTGGAAGTCATTGTGGACAAATGGAAGTCCAAATAGTGGATATTGATACTTCTCTATAGGACTTCCTGGGGGAGAGTAGTTTGGATGTTTAATGGGTCTCATATATTTTTCAATGGGACTACCTCTTTCGGAGCTGCCTTTGCCATCGGAAATAGATGAACTGTTTCCTGGATCTCCACTGCTTTCCTGAGGACTTTTAATCTGTATGTGCAAAGGCTGCATCCTTTTGTGGATATCCAGAGTTTGGCTGACTATTATGGTCTGCTGAGCAGAATGGCTTTTAGTCAATGAAGCCTGGGACTCGTATTTATTTATTACGAGCTGCTGGGCTTCCCTCTGTTGTCCTTCCATTGAATGATCATCCGACCTCTTCTCTAAAGGACTTCCATTTGTTTGTTCTTCACCGTTTCCTCTCTGATGTTTACTTAACTGTTCTGTCTGAAGCACTTCTGGGTTTAGTCGTTTTCTTGTCCGTCTTCTAATGATCTGCTCTCCATTGTTCTGCTTAATAATATTTAAAGGTCTGGGAGTCTGTATAAAAAGATAAAACACATGTCAAATAAATTGAAAATAGTCTAGTCTTAATGATCATATTCAGAGACACTCAAGCATATTTTACAAACTGCAAGTACTGAAAGTATACTATATGCGAGAAAAAATGTATTGATTTTTGGAAAAGAAAACACAAATCTACACTGGTAATTAACTTTACTCCTAAATGCACTATTGTGGTTCAGTATTTGATTGTACAAACCAGGGCTGATCCAGATTTGAGAGTAATAAGAAAAACTAAATTTGTACAGTGTTAAAACAATGTAAATCTGTAAGGGGATGTCAATGTGTGGTTTAAAAGTAAAAGCAAAATATAATGCCTGAATGCGTTAGTTTGTTAAGTTATGTCTTAACCAATAGGAATTATCACATTTTGCAAGACCTAATGTCTTTTTCTGAGAAGTTGCTATAGGTTAGTCACTTTTCCTAGTGAACACTCTTTCCTTCTTATCTTGCTTTATCTTTAGTTAACAAGCCAGAAGCATAGGCCAAAGGCATTTAACCATATAACTAATATGCAAAGACATCAGAAATTCTAAAAGTAGAAACTACTGGGAAGTTATTTCCAACAGTTTCAGAGAGGAGACGTTTCTCCAAGTATGGAGGTATAATCTGTTCACTGATACATGACCATGGCCATACCAGTTTAAAGAAGAAGGTCAGGAGCAAAAAGTTAGTATCCTAAAAATGCACTACTATGTATTTGTACTGTGGTACGAGATGAGTACACTAAAAGAAACTTACAGAGATCTAACAAAGTACATGGACCCAGTGTTTCAATGCTCCTTACGGCTTTCTCCCTCCAGACAACTACCAACATCTGTTACCATAATGTACATATGGACAATTGTAAAATTCCATTTATCTTGTTCTTTATGTAATTTTCACCATCTGTTCACTGTATGAGTTTTATTAACAAGAGTATTCAAACAGCAATAAATTAGCATGCCCACGCCTGATGGTGTAATTCAATATGACTTCCGAAAGAACACAAGCAGGTAGTCCCAAGAAGTATGCAACTCAACTTTGTCAACTAAGCACTCTTCCCCTCCCTAAACCTCCTTTCCCAAATGACCCATAATCTCAGAGATACACATACCGTGTTTCCCCGATAATAGGACCTACCCCGAAAATAAACCCTACACCAATTTTTGTAAAACCGTCCAAAACAAGCCCTAACCCCGAAAATAAGCCTTACCCAGAAAATAAGCCCTATGGTGTTTTTTTTTGGACTAAAAAATAAAAATAAGTGTCTTATCAGGGAAACACGGTATAGCTAAAAATGCAATTGACCAAGTCCGCCTGCTTCCTGTTGTAACCCATCAACATGAAGAACTTTATAAAAGCGAAACAGAAAAATACGCACATAACAAAAAATGGCCCACTATAATTGCATAATCACAGTCTCCTTTATCTTGGGTTCTAAAAAGTTTTCATTAACTTCTTAGAAGTTCAGAGAAGAAGGCAACATTAAATTAAAATCAGTGGTAATTATTCAGTATAATAATAATAATAATAATAACAACAATGATCTATACAACTATAGAAAGTCCATTTTCCATGCAGTGTCGACAGGTTGTTACAGCATCCAATTAGTTTGTACAAGATTTAAGCAAAGAAATCCACCCCTGACAAGTTTATTATACATGTAGTAAGATGGTGAGCTTGTAATGACTGTATTTTACAAAAAATAAATATCAAAACGTCATCTGTCTGAATCTCACCTTCCAGGTTTCCAAGAATAACAGTATGTGAGCAGAGCCAGGCTCGTGAAACTTTTTAGAGCTTGCAAAGGACCCTATCAGAGCTGTGCTTACACCATTTCTTTTAGGTGTAAGTGCAGCAGTTTTTAGCATTGCACATGTGGACAATAGGGGCGAGCATACATTAAAAAAAAAACAGGATGGAAATCAATGTGCTTTTCACTAATGAATAAGGGTAAGTCCCTATATTAAAATGAGAAAGTGTGTATTTTAGTGCAGGTGTGAGTGCTGCAGCAGTTGTGTTTTTCTGGACTTATTCCTGAAAATTCTGCACAGTTCAGAGCTGCAGTTAGCGTAAGACAGAGGAGATTTTTATAAAATTTTTATTACAGGACTCGAAGTGGGAATTTATAATTGAGGGTATAGATGAGGAAGAATTTGAAGAACGATTTTCAAAAATCGCTGGAGGGGTAGGGCTTATAAAAGGGGGCAGAGATTAGCTGGCAAAAAAGTGCCATTGTACCATACTCTTGTCCTACAGACATAATAATCATGAAGCAGCCTACCTATAGAATAAAACACATTGCCTGTACTTTAGAACATTGATCATTTCATTTCTTTTTAATGAATTAATAGCACTGCATTGTTGCACATTCTTCATTCTTTTTTTTATAAATATTTTAATTTATAGGCATTTGGTTTTGTTGCTTAAAAAATTACTATTACAGTAATCTCTATTATAATAAAACAACATGTACATGGAACACATGATCATTAAGCAAAAAAACACTGAAATAAAGATACTTTGTAAACGTGTATAGACTGAAGCAACACATCTCTCACTCTATCAGCCAATACACATCCATTATAATGTCTGAAAAAATTATTTTCAGTATAACCTATTCAAAGTTGCTTCTCAAAGGATAGGAGGTTCGCATGTTCTATACCTTGAAATCTTGTTTAAAGCTTATCGAATACTAATAAATGCACATTAATTGAAACACAAATATAGGTACAATTTTGAATTATTACTACTACAAAATTTTTTCCACATTTCTCTGTATTCTATTAAATCAAACATTTAGCTGGCCAATTTTTTTTTTTTTTTTTTAAGGAATTGGAAGCAGCCATACACTGTACAATAATTGTATGGGGAAAAAAATATGCAAATGAGTACTTCCAAACAATTTTTTTTCCCAAAAACCAAAGATTGTTTGGTTTATTCTTGGGTGGGTCTCAATGGCAGGATTATTGTAAGTGCTCATACACTGAACGATTTTTTTTAAAAAATTGTTTAAAAACGATTATTGGACGATCGTTCGAAAAATCGTTCACATACACTGAAAGTTTTTCCCGAAAAAACGTATATAGTGTATGGCCAGCTTTATAACGGATCAAAACTAATTTTAAATGGATGCCATTTCTATCGGTCAATAAGTAATTTGTATTATAAATTACTTATTATGTTATGTATTTCCTTTTCCTATTGTTCATCATTAAATATACACACACTTTTCTCCAAGTATGACAATCATTGAAATATATTGTGTATTTAAAATAATATAATATTTATCATAGTTTAAAGAAAGATACCATATGTATACTTTCAACCCAGACACCAACAAATATATCCTAAAATCTTAAGTGCATGATTTATATTTCTGCTAATACATGGTTGGGTGACAGACATTTACACTTATACTGACGTATGTTGGAAGAATACACTAAATGTCTTGACTGTCTACTAGCTATTGTAAATGCTACATCTCCTCTTAAAAAATCTTTTTTATACAAGTATAACAAATATCCTAAAATGATATTCACATGTTTTTATTTATGTGTTTTATTCTGCCAGTATTTTGCTGAATTCCAAAAAATGTAATACTAAGAAGTTTACCATTCCTGTAGCACATTCTTTTACCTGTCTCCCTTCACTGCTAAATCGGATGATTGGCACAAAATCTGATGGCAATGAATAAGGGAAGGAAGAATGCTTCCCAGGCCATGCGGTTTTGAAATGAAAGTGCCATGCTGTGTTTCAATACATTCTAGAATACATGGGCTATAGCATTATTACCCAGCTAGAATAGAACAAAATAATAGACAGTTTAAACTATAGTCATAAGTCAAATAAACACTGCAGGTAAGGTGCACAATAAACTCCCTTGCAGGAAAATATCACAATGCCAAATGGACCAGGGCTCTAGGGAGAAGTGGATTTTCAGCTATTTGTATTGTGTGATATCAAAGTACAGTAAGAGATAAATTTCATCCAAAGACTAGTTTTTTTGTGACTATTACTTTATTGTTTTCCATGAGGGTTTTTATAACAGAATCTTGCAGTCTCAAATAACTAACGGGGTTATGCCAGAGGTAGGCATGTAGGGGGTGACATTCGTGAAGATGGATGATCAGTTACATTCAATAACAATCCAGTCCTGTAGCATGCAGTGCAGAGAGACTAAGTAGAAATTTTCACCTACTCACCAGAACATAAATTCGATTGATGTTATGGTGAGCAGGGCAGAGCATGTGGAAATTGGTTGCCATTCGTAAGTCTGGATTCGGTTCAAGGAGTCATTGTATTAGACCATGTCCCAAGACCAGTGGTTCCCAAACTGTGCACAGTGGCTCAACGTATATGCTGCAACACTCTCATTTTGGTGCAAAGGAATATTTTTCTGATATGGTGGCATGTTGTCTCAGATGCCACATGATACAGCAGTACAGTATTTGTGTCCATTTCGCTATTCTACATACAATACCACCCAAGTGAGTTAAATCAGCTCCTAGACCAGAGCTCTTATTAGAGTTTCGCTGAGTGTTTTTTCCCGACATGGTGCCACATTGCTAATGTTACATAGAAGAACAATTTTACGTCTTGTATTAGAGCAAAATAACATTTGATGTCAACCTGAAGTGTTTATGTATTTACCTAACTAGTTTTGACACAAAAACATAAAAAAATATGGGAAATTATTGTGTCTTAGGGGTGCCTTGAAAAATTATGGAGACCCTAAGGATGCCTCGACTGAGAAAGTTCAGGAAAAATTTTTTAGGCCATGTGGGATATTTTTTAAGAAGCGGGAAGAAAGCATGAATATGGTCTTCTTTCCTGGCATTTAGCAAGGCCCCAGTACTGAGCTTAGTGTCTAGATATCCCCCCCCCCATCCTCCATGTGAAGATTTGTCATTCTTATTCCACTTGTTCTTCAATAGAATGCCCATCACAGGACAGTGATTTTAGTGTGATGTATTTTGCTTAATTGTTCTTGATGATGCCCAACTTATCCAATGACATCAATCAGTGCAGGATTTCTGACTAACAACGGCCATTTGCACATTCATGAAAGACTGAGACCCTGCACTGACCTGTATCTCCAGAGAAGCTGTTTGTCAAAAATATTTAGCAATTCCTGAGAGATTTCAAGATCATTGTGTAAGTTCACCAAGCAGTCTGCTTTAATAACTAGGTAGAAAGGTACAGGGAAGTAAGAGGAGGGATGCAGAAATAATGTATGTTAAGTAGGTGGGGGAAATATCCAAATCGTATACTTCAATGCATAAAGGTCCTGAGGGCCAAATAAACACATTCAGGGCCGCTGCCAGCATCACCCGGGCCCGGGATTCACAAAGTCCTGGGTGGCCGGGCCCACCACATAACGCTAGAACGTTGGGCCTTAAGGAGGCAGTGGCCCGGCACCCTGTACTGGTGTGCCGGCCACATTTAGGAGGCCGTTGGGCCTTAAGGAGGCAGTGGCCCAACGCCCGAACTGGTGTGCCGGCAGCCGGGGTTGGGGGGCGGCCGGGCCTAGCTGTACCCCCCTGATGGCGGCCCTGAACACATTATATAGGACAACACTGTGCAATTAGTTTGGGCGTAACTATAAAATCTGCGTAGAATATTACATCTATATTTTAGATCTGAACAAGTAATATTAAAAGTAACTTTCACAATTTCTCTTAAACATATTTAAAAATTTGGAGAAATTATTGAAGTAAATATATTTTTATGTAAACTCTTACTTAACAAAAAAGGTACTAAAGTTTTAAAAACTAAGTGGTACATTTTTATAACTAATAATTTGTAATCTTGTAATCTTAGGTTGAAATGCATTTCTGGAGCTAGTGAAGCTTATTACTGTTTAATTTTTATCCCAGCACTGACAAAAAGGAGATCAAATACTTTTGCGTACCGAGTGCAGTTTCTGGTAAAGGCCACAGGCGTTGCAGACGTATCCACCGTTCGCATTCTTTCGCCAAAGTGAAGTCTTTGTGGTCAAGCAATTAGCACAGAAAACCCCGGAGCCTCTCCGTCTCTGAAAGAAATCAATAAAGCAAAACATACATCAAAAAATGAGCAACAATATTATTTTTACCAAAATCAAAATTAGCAAAAGTTTCCTTTAAAGCAACATTACAAACGCTATTATTTAAGAAGAGCAAGTTGCCAGGTTTTGCGGTTAAGCAAGGCATCTCATTTTACTATTACATTTCTTGCTTAGTTTCAATGACACTTTAGTTTACATTATTATACAAGTAACAATCCCTTCCATGGCTACTGGAAATAACGCAACAAGAGATCTAATAAAATAAAACAGAGACACAACAAATTCATCGTCTGGTATTTGGTTGCAACATTTTTGGTTTTGGTTCAAAGCTCCGTTCACAATACGCATCAGTTTGAGATAACCAGCAATGTGATAGAACTTTTGGGGAAATAAAATTACTGTGCAGAATATTTAAGAGCTTTACCGCTTTGTGATATTATATTACTAATAAAAGTACAGTGGACTACAGTCAGTAAGGAGTATATATATATATATATATATATATATATATATATATATATATATATATAAAATGAACTCTTTAAATCTGTCCTGTCCAGTCCATCGTGAGAAAGATCCCGTAAGGTTGTATATATTATATGTCTATATTTTCCACAGTGTAAATATATGCATCATTTGAGGAAAGAAGGCTTATTAACCTATAACTCGACTGCAGACACATTTTTACAATAGGTCCTGCCCACTAAGTGTCTAAACTAGTTGTTATTAATGTTGTTGGAGATACTGAACATTGCAAGTTTCAAACATGCATTTTATTATTGAAAAAATAAAATGTTCCTTTTTCGTTTTTAAATTCAGACGAACACATACACACACACACACACACACACACATATATTTTTTATTATTTATTTATTTTATTAGTGCACAAAATGAACCATGTATCAGTCTCCATGCAGCTTTAGGAAGTGTTCCTTTAGTTTTGCGAGTGCTAGGCTATAATCGCTCAACTTGTCATTACAAATCATGCATTGAGGACACGGATCTCCATCACATTCTGGTGAACACGTGAATTCATAGTGTACGAATTTGTGCAACCACTTTCTTATTTTGCTCGACATAGTACGGTGAATGGCAAAAGGTTATTGATGCACCTGGCAAATGGAATGGACAAACAACCCAGAGTCTGCAGAGTCCAGACCAACACCCCCTGACAGCTGCTAGTAACACTCATGTTCCAAATAATGCTATACAAAATTCTGGCTACATTATATTCTGTCCCAGCCTGCTAAATATTGAGCTTGAGTCCGTTACTCCCCTATACTGTGGATCGTCTGACCTCCGTTCCTCCACCACTACCAGACCTCACGCAGAATGTCACTGTCAGATGTTGATTCTTCAGTAGAAAGCAACAAAACAGACTCCGAAGACTTTTATTAAACAGGATTGGCCAAATAATGAACAGAAAAGATTCATTCCGAAATCCCTACTGTGAATAACAGAAATCAATACGATATATAAAAAATCACGTCATTATCTAAAGTCTAGGATGGCAATCAAATGCTATCCTCCCTGTCCTGTCTGTGTGCAGTATACACACACCCCACCCAGGACAATGGAGAGTCAAATCAAGAAAATGCTATTATACAGAAAATTACCTTTATTACAAACCAGCAATTTTAAGGGGTTTATTCCAATTTTGCCAATTTATTTAACACAAGGCTGTGCTGTAGAAGTGCAGTCTGTTGCCAAAAGAATACAATGGATGTAATTGTACTCTGATATATTTCAAATAAAAACCTTTGTGCAGACATAATTTTGGCCTGAAGACTGGAGCATTTTCTTGGCATTCAATGGGCAATTGATTCATCAAGTGTTTCACAATGTAAAAGAAAGAAAAAACCTATCCATCCTGGGGCACAGCCAGTTTTGGATAGGGATATTTTTCCATCCAGATGCGAGATAGACTAGAGAAGCACTATGGTAAACGAAGTCTTTATAGATACCTGTCTTGCCA
Source organism: Platyplectrum ornatum (assembly GCA_016617825.1). Classification (NCBI taxonomy): domain Eukaryota; kingdom Metazoa; phylum Chordata; class Amphibia; order Anura; family Limnodynastidae; genus Platyplectrum; species Platyplectrum ornatum. Next base: position 23,470 of record JABWIB010001532.1, on the reverse strand, counting down.
CTTCGGTTAGCAGTAATCTATTCTAAGAGACGGAGATGGCAACAGCGCATTTACATAAAGGTCTGACACGACTGAGTTAATTAAAGAAGCGAGTGGGGCTACAAGTCAATATGACAACATCACATCCATAGTAACAAGCATCGCAACTATACTCACTTGATATCAGTCGCTAAAAAAACGTACATCAACACGAATTAACTGTTTGTGAAGCTATTTTCTTACTAGAGTATGAAACCATATTGCGAATATTTGATTTGTTGCATTTTGAAATTTAGAGTTAATCTATTAAATAGCACTTCACAGCTCTCATTCTCTTTGCATAGTTTACATTTGTTTTCTTGTGCAGTTAAACAAGGTGAATATTTACTCCTTAAATCCCCGTCACTCCCCATCATCAGTATATGCCATGGTGCATTGTACGAGTATTCAGGGGTATTTGGAACTTCCATTTTTTCAATGACCTAATCTGGTAGTAAGACTTTATTTTGTTTAGGTCTGGGGGACCACCAAGGGGCATATAATGTTTAATGGTAGTAAAGCACCTGAATTAATACTGTTTATTGATTATGCTTGTTATCATTAACATTCTAATATTATATACAATAATACTATTAGTAAACCACACTTCTGCAAATGGCACAATCTCCGATTGCAGGGACTGTACAATTGCTCTCTATTGCTTACAGAGCAGACATCCAGCAAGAATCAGTATTCTCATTGTCATTCTCTACGCCAGGATTGCTCCGTGGGAGGCAGGATCTATGTAGAATGTATAATAAGGACTGGGTTAAGCCCTTCCGTACAACCCAGATTTTCGCAGAATACTCATTGATGCAGGAGACATGGTTTTAATTTATTATATATTTCCCTTTACACTCAAACTCAGCAACTCCTCCTTAAACCCTTTCAAGATTTCTCTGTCTTTATAAAGGGTTTTTCTTTATAAATTTCATCCCAGGGTGAATTATTATTATAAAAAATAATAATAATTCTAAATGAATAAAAAATATTATATTTAGTAAAAATGACATAAACTGACCCTCAAATAATTAGCACAATGATGGAATACACTAGTCAGACAGTAACTGAAAAAGGCGAATGCAATGCATATATTCAGGTGTTAATGATTCGATATGGAATTTTATTTTATTCCATATAAAACAGATGAACAGTCTTGTGAATGACGGTCAGAGTGTCTTAAAGGTCAGTATGCTTGCATATAATTAGAAATCATATTTCCAGTGTAAATGAAGCATACATTGAATGAGGAGCAGCTGTGGAAATGAACCTGTGCAGTTTGTAAATTCACAGCAATATGAGCTGTATGTATCCGAGTAAGANCAGATGCACTGCACAGGAATCCCCATGACAAAAGTGCTGGTAATCTCCCAGTCATCAGGACAACCAGCATCTGAATCCACAATGAAGGTTTTATAGCACTATGTTCATTCATGGCCCAGAACGCACATTAACATTGGCCTTTTAATTGTTACCACATTCATCAGTGTAAGTCAGTAATAGAAGCCTTAGGTTAAAAAACTGCAACATTCCCAATAATATCTTCCACCATCATTTATCAACATGTATGGATGGCTTACTGGAGTGGCATAATTCGTTCCACTGGTACCGGAGGAGGTTAAAGCTGGCCATACACTATAAGATAAATTGCTCGAATTGAAAGATTTTTCAAGAGTGGGCAAAACCATGTTGAATTGCAGGGGAGGTAAACTGAATTCATTGCAATCAGTATTACAGGTGAGAGATAGACAAATGGAGTATACTAAAACCAATTTACAAACTAATGCAGAAAAGAAACTAATTATGCCATTCTATCTTTAAAATAAAGTTTCTGCCATTTTATAATGGCATAGTTAGTTACTGGTTAATG
>JABWIB010001532.1:0-19072 GCA_016617825.1 Platyplectrum ornatum | reverse complement strand
GAAACTGAGAGCTTGAATCTGATTGGTTGCTATGGGCAACTTCACCACCTTTCAAATTCTCCAGCAAACTCTCCGCTTAGTGAATTTAGGCCCTAGAACGCTAACACACACCGAAAATAGAGAAATGTAGAATACAAACAAGTGAGGAACTCTGGAAGATAATGAGAATGTTATACTACAAGGACACATCTAGAAAGCATGAACATGTAGTAAAGGGATTGAACCAGTGGTCGAAGTGGAAATTTGGAAGTGATGTATGGGCATTCAGTAGTGGTGGTATGGAAACACTGAATATAATAGAAGTCAATGGAGATTTGTAGTATTTCAATTAGATCAGTCGGAGAAGTGCCACTATGGCATACCTCCGTATACACCCCCACTTCCAGCCCTGGATTGAGCTACAAAACAGACATGTAGTAATCTAAAATAAATCTCTAGCACAAAAGGTATGTTAATAGAATACATGAAAAAAAAATCTATAATATAAAGAATTCAATAGAAACATCTAGAACAGAAAGAATATAGAATATATGGAGAAAAAGATCACAGAAGACAAATAAAAGGTTAAACAAGAAAACTACACAAGGACATCGAGAAGAATCAATTCAGAATATAAAATAAAAGAAGATGTAGTAGAAAAAATGTAATAGAGTAAAAAAATATATGGATATTTAATAGAACAGCAAATCTCGGAAGCATGCTAATATGGTGTTGCACCATGCTTGTCAGTGGCAGCACACACGCTAGATTTCCTTATAGTATAAGGACATGGTGCAACAAATGAAATGAAAAAGACACAAAAACCCAGAATTCCTCCTTGGGTTCAGCTAATGTTCTAAATTTGGTAGTAATTTTATTTCATATAATTTTGACAAGGATCCAGTAATTAGAGAGACAAATATTTATTTCCCCCATGGCAACAGTAGCGAGGATTGGAGTCACTCTGAAATTTAAACCACAGGTTTATTTATTTTTATCACCTACGGCAGAAGCTGTAAACAAGGTAAAAGACAAATTTTATACAGTACACCCTAATTATAGAGCAGGACTGCTCAAGTGAACGAGACAATATGACATTGTGTGCGGAGAATAGCAATGCGCCGCTTTTCAGTGTAGAAAATGTAAGACTGTGAACTTTAAAGTAGAAACGTCAACAGATTGTGTAAAAGGCTGACTACATAAAGGTGTGAAAGGAGTATGTATTCTGTCTGAACTCTGCTGCTCGAGTCACTTCTGTCGCACCCGCTTGACAAAATGGGAATTCAGCCTGAACTTTTTGGTTCATTGCAAAACACAAAAGTCATTTCAAACTTTTTGGGAAGTTTACTGTAAATAATTGGAAGACTCATTTATGAGTTTTTGTCCTCTTTATTAAGTAACCACATCGCAGAACAACAAAATCCATAAAAGTCATAAGATGCTCACTTTGGACTAAATGCATAAAAAGCTTTTGTACAGATTTGGAGCGTAATATATTTATTGGATCTAATATCATCAAATGCAACAAACAAATTTCCATCTTATATCAAAGCATCTGTTAAGTCATTTAATGAAATAAGCTATGATTTCCTGGGACAAACCCGCTTAACCACCCAACGTCTTATACCATCTCCTCCTGTAATTTAGACCGCTGATTTTGAGTTTGTGACAGTTTCAAAATAACTGTGTTTATATACTAAAAGAAAACATTGTGGTACAAAATACTGCTATAAAGAGCATGAATTGTACAAACAGAAGGAACCCGTGTGTACTCAATGATCCAAGCTAGTCATTTGGAATGAAGATGGGGTTGCCAGGGTTCCCAAAAAATACAGGAGACTCTCAAAGGCACCTTCCCACCCGAGGCACTTAGGCTCAAGAATGGACAGGGTCAGGTTTAACTGTGCGCACCATTTTGCTTTGTGGTTTAGTTCATATACATTAGGGGGGGCACTATGTAATTGCAGGTATTGGGGATGTGTTTGGGGAAACTTGTGTGGACATACCCGGATAAGCACAAATGATGTAAGAAAGGGGTATAGTGGGAATCCGGTCCTAAATGATTTCCATGGTTTTAGAGAAGGAACTCTAAATACATAGAAGAGGAAATTAATGAATAAGTACACATTTGGAGCTGATCCAAAGTCTGAGAATAAGAGAAAAACTGGTATAACAGTATATGAGAGAAACCCATCTTGAATTGCAAAATAATCTAAATTTAAAGTTACCTATGAAAACGTTGATGACATTTAAATGACATTTGATTGCTCAACTCTAATGGCATGTTTCGCAATGCTATTCGTAAAATCACAAAAATATTTAAGATGAAATGTAAACTCCCATAAGTCTTTCAAGTGGTATACACTCAATGCATTCCACATATAAAGTAACAGGATAGAGGCAGACCATTTTCAGTAAGTCATGGGTGTATTGAATGCGAGAAATATTTTGTCAGGGGTATATATTGATGGCATTTCATTTCAGATTCAACACAATCGTTCATCCCGTGTGGCTGAAGAATGACACCCCACCCTACACCTTAAACTATATATATGGAATTCAAGAACAAGCTCTGTCCAAACTAAATACACAAAATAATGTGAGTGTATCTCATGGCTGTAGCTTATTAAATTCACTGCCATTCCAATACAATAGGGACATTCTGTAACTTGTGTAAGTTAACATCTGTTCAAGACAAAGATTCATCAATTTATTTGTGTATATATATCATTATTAGTAATGAAACAATGAAATAAAAAGATTCTATTTCATGAATTGTTATGTCCTATTACACCCAATTGATACATAAAGATAACTGTAAATGGATTAATAGTTTTTTAGGACCAGGTATGTTTTTATTTAAATTTCCTTGTAATGTGTATGTAATGTGGCCGATTTGGGATGATTTATATTAAGAGCCCATGTTCCATATATCTGTTCTATATTTTGTCTCTCTGCACTGGATCCAGACTTATGTACTAATGAAGTGTAAAGTTACAAGTGGGTAAAACCATGATGGGGGGGGAGGTAAAATGAATGTCAGTGTGTCTATGCAGGGAGAATACTTTATTGTTGCATGTTGCACACAGATACTGACCAGCGTTACACTGTTATTAGACTTGGAACAATTATTTGTGGTTTTGTTTCATTTGACGTGTTTTGTGGAATGGATTGGGGCTTTTTTATTTGTTTTTTTATATATATATATATATATATAGAGTAGAAAATGGGAGTGGCTACACTGAATGGGCGATACACTGTATGATATCGGGTGTGGTTTTCATGGACAGGGGGGACTTATACTGGGAAATGGAAGTAGCTCGAACGAGTGAGATGTGCTGTGTAGAATGGGATGTGGATTGTATAAACAAGGATAAATTAAGGCGCAATTAAACTGTCCATTGACAATACTAATGGTCATCACTTTCATAGAATATTCTTTCCTTGTGGGTCTATGAGTTGGAAAGTAAGAATACTTGCAGCAATTAATATGACATTCGGCTTAAACGTGTCCTGTACTTTATTACTAATTAAAAACGTGTCCCTGTTTGCCTTTCCACGCGTGTGGAGACTGCACCACAATGTTCCATAGATGTCTTCAACCTTATGCTGGCAGGAGGCAATTACCATGAGCAGAATCCAGAAAGTCATTCATCCACAAATACTCGGAGGGCGTAAGTGCACCTTAATGAGGCGCTCATTACCCAGATTTATTGTCATGATTAAAGCCATTATCTACTCAATTAGCAGGATCTGACAGTGATCACGACACCTTTATTCCCTATCTCCCATTCATCTTTGTGTCCCACATTTTGAAATTGAGCGCTGAGATAGTGGGAGTCATGAGTCTGGAATGGGAATAATAAGTCAGCAATCATAGACAGAGATAGATAATGGAAGGTGCAAGCAAAGTGCGGAACCCTGTGGCAACTGTCTGATAGCCGTTGCAACTGACAACCAGAGTCACATGATGATGTGAGCAGAGAGGCTTGATAACGCCCCTCTGAGCTCTTTGTACAGTTAAAAAAAAACTCCTAATTCCTTATATGCTCTTTTGGCACCACAGGACATGAAAACGGTGTGAAAAGAAAGCAAGTAAATATCTGGGTCTGTCCTTAAAGGACCAGACCCAGATCTATGCCAGAACGTTCTTTCAGAGGCCTGTGCAGGTGTTTGGGAGAGGGAAATGCACTCCCGTCACTCCCCTCTCTCATGCAGGGATAACAGGTGTTAGCAGTGGGTATATACCATTATATAGTCTAAAGCAACTCGTGCGGATCAGCGTCCGGGCAAACCACTCACCGCACAAATCCCCTAAACTCAGCTTACATTCTATCATTTAAATCTACCTACCTCCACTAACCTGCTGTAATATACGTGGGGAGGAAAGAAGGGCCGCCCCAGCAGGTAGAACTTATATGTACTGTATTCCACCCGCCAGCATGAGCACATCTAGAACATTTGTCCGACTTTCGTAATCTTAGCTGGATACGGAATAAAATGGATAGAAAGACGCAACATTTAATAGTTTATTAGACAGTCTTACTATCGATGTGATTAAAAAAATACAGTAATTATTAGACAGCATCAGGTATGTGCTGAACGTCTCCTTTTACAAGAGCAGTCTGAGCAGATTCTGTCATAGATATTCTGTGTGTTCATATTACCAGCCAGGGACCAAATCCGTCTCCCAAACATCTGCTTCAAGTCCAGAGTACACGTCTAGCATTTAAGTGTTGTTGTGCACAGAATATTGAATATTCCGATCGGCAGCCAAGAAAACATTGCAGGCTAAGCCGTCTGCTTAGGACACATAATGGACTGCGAGCCGGAGCGACAGAAGCCGGTAACATGGGGAGCGCCGGCGACCCCCACGTCATGACACATACCTGTCTACCCTGATCGGAGAGTTACGCTCTGCACCACGACATACAAACCATGATACCGGATCCCTGCACAGAAACACTCTTTTCATTTCTGCTGTTACGTTTGGCAGACACAATGACTTTTACACAGCCAACCATCATAAAAAGACACGTTTATCATACGTGCTGAAATGTTATTCCTCCCAGTACATAATCATCATTAACATTATTTACAGTTGTTTGTCTACAAGCATCAAGCGAGTAAAATATTAGCACTGTGCGAAAAACTCCTTAAACAACTCACAAATCATTGTCCTAAATACATGACTTTATTTTATTTTTTACTCATTTATTGCTCGAGATATTTGTCTCCACTGCTTTGAGTGTTTATATTATACTACGGGGTTTAAGACTACAGCTGTTTTGGATGACAATGTAGTGGTTTGATATCAAGCTGTATACTCCCAACAGATGGCAACATCCTAAAGAGAAAGTGCAAAAGAAGAGGATGCATCGGTTACATGTATATCATTATATTCATATCATTGCATCATTCAATAATGACTCTTTTTATGTAGTAAAGAAAACCAAAATCAACATGAAAAGTGTCTAAATAGCGAAGTGCGCCGAATTAGTCAGAGGGCTACTCCTATGACTGTCCATTATTACATACAGGTAATAACTTGTGGAGTGTATGTACACTGTTATGGTTATTGCATTTCTACGCAGAGCATAGGGTCATAAAGGGCAAAAAGAATGAGATCTGTAGGAGAGGCAAACCATGTGCTTACCGAAATAGAGTTAAGAGGCGATTTCTATCTCTACTTTAAATTACAGCTGAAATATAAAACTATGATGCGTTAGTGTACTATAGGCAACAGTAATGTCACTACATAATAATAATATAGTAATGGTGCTACATACAAAAATAAATAAAAATGTGCACCCCTTACAATGCAACAGGCGTGTTCAGGTGCCCATATGCTCTTTTTTGTTGTTGTTCAGTTCTTGTGTATTAAAAATCAAAACTCTTGTCTTGTGGCCGACAGAGAAAACTCTTAAGAGACAATGGGTAGCGTTTTGGAAATGTCCATTTGTGGGTGGAACTTGGCATATTTTGTCTCGCTAAACTCTAAGGGGTATATTTATTAAGCGGTGAGATTGCAGTGAGCTTGAAAAGTGGGGCTGTTGCCCATAGCAACCAATCAGATCCGAGTTCAGATTCTCCAGAGTGTAAAATGAAACTGAGAGTTTGAATCTGATTTGTTGCTATGGGAAACATCCCCACTTTCCAATCTCACTGCAATCTCACTGCTTAGTAAATATACCCCTAAATGTTAGGATATATTAATGATAAAGACACATGGATTAGGACTGCCACCCTAGGATTGGAAGCAGAGGTAAAGATTGGATGGTCACAAAACTTGCACTTTGCAGCAATACGGCCTCTGCAGCGATCGTGCTGGCATGTAGAGGAAGGAGGGAGTCACCCATAGCCTCTCATCCAGGTAGCTGCCAAAGTTAATTAATTTCACCACTGTAGTACAGCAGTGCCTTAAATGCCCCCACGTGTCATAATATGCCATCAAAGGGTAATCACTTGACTGCACTGCTGAAAAGATGGTGGCCGAAACACATGAACTTTATGTAAAAATATTGTCAATTTGGAATTTTTGAATCCATGCCTCCTTAGCGATAACCAGTGGAGTAGTTAATGTAGTTAAGGCCGTCTGCCCGGAGTTCCTGAATACAGATTTTTTTTTTCTATATAACTTATTAAGCTTAGCTCTCGCCTTCCTCTAAGCCAGCTGTAGTTATGTTTGGATGCAGCGAAGCCGTAGTACAGATACCCTGCCTTAGTGTAATATCACCCATCGGTTCCAAAGACATCAATATCTGAATGAAATAAAAATGGCCTCAGTTTGACAAAAACCAACAATCTCCTTACAAATGCTGTTTTGTCGGGCAGAGAATTCCTGTTTTACACCCAAAAGAGTAATCAATGTAAAATATTATGGAAGAAATAGGCCCTCTTAGACTACCAGCGCGACTAGCATGGGTAAAAGCTCTGCATTGTGAAAGTTTAATCTGGTGTCTTGACATAAAACAGATGGTAAAATATTTTCGGTGGCTATAAAGAAACTGGCCCCGGTATATTACTGACACCGGGCCAAGAGTTAACTAATTCCCACCCTAAGGAACTGCTATTCACAAAATTGTCTTGGCTACCACAGACCTCTGCTCCGCTCCCTCTCTACATACAGTTCCAATTCAGTATTTTGAAATATTCTATTAGAGAAGTCTGACAATCTGGGAAAATATTGGTAAAAAGTACAGCTACGCCCGTGCCAAAAATTGCAGAATATCTCAAGTACTCCCACTCCGGGAAGGCTAACAGAGGATAAGTCACAAGGCTTAAAATAGTGGTTGTTCTTATTAAACTAAATTTGGTTTGGGACTGGTTGGAAACATAATGCAGAAACTACATTCAAGACCCAAAAAAAGAAAAAGGCTATTATGTGGGTACAAAAAAATTGGTTTGAATTCACGTAGCCAGACAGTTTTATGCTTTGCAAATGTGGAAACAAGCTGAATACATTGAGAAGTTAAAGCACTACATCATTTGTAGCAAATCCCCGCAGACTCGCAGCTTCCTGATTAATGCAACACTAATCACAGTCTCCAAAAATTTCCAATCAATCACGGAAAATTGGGTTAACGCGTCTGCATATGCTGTTTTATTAATGCGCTGTTCGATTCTGGCAGGAGATAGTTTTTCAAGGTGGGGGGGGAGGGCGACAAAAAAAAATGGGTCCAATTCATTTGTTTGCACCTTGCCGTCTTGTTATGGTGTTCAGGCAATAAAGCCTTATGTGGCCTTTTCCAAATCTGAAAAGGAGCCAAAAAAATGAACGTGCTGCAAAGTGTTGAAAGAAAGGCCTATTCTCTGCCCAGGGAACTGAAGCTAATACAGGAAATGAACACAAGTTTTCTGTAAGCGGGCCAGCTTCTGAATCAGCTGTTCCTCACTCAAAGGATCTCGCCTTTTTTTTTTTTTGTTAAGGCAAAAACATTTGCTGCCAAATATTAGATACACAGAAGAGAAAGACAAAAATGACGGTTACTTATTATTATTTTTTTCATCTTTCTTTTGTTTAAGTCTGCATTTAAAGCTGCGCAACGCCACCTCGGTCATATCATAACAAGTGGAAATGATCAAAGTTTGCCTATCGCATTAAGCCCGACAAACTCTGAGACTTGTTTTAGAGTTCAAGACGAGAGAGGCCCTAACTCCCGGCGTTGTACTTGGCGGCCGGCCAGGCTTAGTAATAAAGTGCTAAGCAGAAGACAGGAAATACTGGAGGACTCGAACAATGTTATGACAATGTTTATAACTTTTACAGTCAGGACTGGCTACACATCTGTACAACATCAGACTATGGTCGGGTCCTCGGAGAGGAAACCATTCTTTCTCTGGCAAGCGATTCTCTTCAACCAGATGTTATCACATTAAGCGATATCTTTTTACCGAATAAAAGAACTAAAGAGCAGGGGATGGGATGGGGGGAGGGAGGGATCTTTCTTTGCATTTCAACAAAAGGAAAGGGAGTTTCTCATTTACAAGAAACACTACAATAAATTAATTGTAACCTGCGTTTCATTTATTAGGAACCGATCTTAAAGATACCAACAAAAAAACCAAAAAACAATACAGTGCACTCTTTCATCTATGTCTCGTGTACAGAAAACAGAAGCCCAACTGCAGACAGAACATGACGCAGTCCAACCGCCATGATAAAAAAGTCAACCAGCATTAAAAATGCTTAAACATGATTCACTGCTAATAAACTGTAGTAGATACTAACAAAAAAACTATGTTCTATTTACAGAGCCCTTGATATTTTTATCCTCATTCTTTGTTCTTTATTGTCATGGGTTACCTTGACAACCACAGTAACATGACACGAAAAGCAAAGTCAATTTAAGAAGTCTGTTTGCACCTAATATCAACTGACAGGTTAACATTCAATTGTTCTGACCTTGAGAGATTTTGAAAAAAAAAAACTAATAGCTATGCTGCATGCTGGACGTCACTTATGCAAGTTTCCTGTGTAAAGGATGTCACCAGTAACATCTGCGTATGTGCAGCAGATGTTACTAGAACGTAGCAAACAAAAATATTGTATATACTAAAAAAAAATCTAATATATACACGAATTTAGTGCACAAAACTGGGAAAAGATTTATCTAGAAAAAATATATATATACATATATATATATATATATATATATATATATANANANACACACANANANANATATATATATATATATATATATATATATATATATATATACTGTTCAATGTACTGTTTGCAATATATTTTCAGAGTGTACACCTAGTAAAGAGAATGGGAAAATAATGTCCTTTAGCAATTTCTGTGTTCCAGAATAAATAAAAAAAAAAGTCTCAAAACTAAACACATGCAATGCCCCCCCGGCTCAACACTCAGAGCACCCGATTTATCAAAGAAACAAAGTATTGATTGTAAAGTAATCTAAGCCTTGACATCTGACCCCATGGGTGTAATATATTTCCAAATGAGAATTTGGGGAATTTCAGCCCTGGCTCTATATAAATATTTTTTTTTTTTAAAAAAAAAAAAAAAATAAGACGATAAAACCTGTTAGATTTCTGGAAAAGTCATCGCTGAAAATAATTGTGTGTAAAATGTCAGTCCGAGCGATGGATATGAAATGCTCCATTGTGCAATAAATCCTGACAATTGGAACGTGACTGCAGATGTTACGAGAGGAAAAGGTATCTCTAACTATTTCATTAAACAGGTAACACAGCTGTAACGTCGTGAGGTCATACAGTGGAATCACGCTCAACCTTCTTTCTGACAAGATCATTTCTCACCATGTAAATTTCTTCCCATCCTCTGTAACTTAATAAATCAACAAAGAGCCACCCACTCCGGCTGCTAATAAACAGCACATCTGTATTGTTTTATAATGCGGAGCTGTTATTCCAGTGATCAGGAATGATATAAAGAGCCTAGTCACATTAATCAGGAGCACATGAACAAGTTTAACTACATAGCTTAGAATTACAACTACAGGACATATGACAGTACTACAAGTCATAGAATTGTATTACCCTGAAGTGTACACTAGGTGGCAACAGCGAGTGCAGTTTTCCAAAGAGCGCAAAGATTAGACTATAGATGTTGGCTTTGGAAATACCAGTATTTGGTATTAAGTATTAATATTTGCTGTTTTTTAATCCAGTTTATGGAATGTGTACACATATCAGATAACATTTATATAATAATATAATAAACATACATACAGGTATATTGGTAACATTTAAGAATATTTAAAGTAGGGCAATTTGTGATTCCTAATGGGAAGTAGCCCTGCCTTATTTTTTGGAGAGGCAGAATTATGGTAATGTGGGCAGGGTCATTGAAGTAAAGTGGGATTTCTATGGATTGTCCCGTATTTTGCCTAGCACAAGCAGCAATGTATACTGGGAGACAAGTATTTTATAGTAACTGTATTAAAATGTGACACAAATTAAACAATACATTCAGTAAAGGAACAGTGGTTTGTGTATGATTGGTGGAACACATACCATTATACATAATTACCTGTATGCTAACTGGGGACCAAGACTATAGCTCTCTGAAATAATGCTCATTGCTAGAAAATAATGATAAAATAATGATATGAGAGTATGTGTGTGCGTATGTAAACACATCTGTTGTCTGTAATGTATCACGAGAATACGTGTACGGTTTACTTGTTATATACTGAAAAATACAGATGTGACAATGCATAATGTTTCTAAAATACCGCCATGGTGCTGGATTTTTCCCGATAGGAGGCCAATATGTTTTCAGACCATGCTGTCAGTAACTCTGAAAAGCTGCAGTTCCAACAGTATCAGCTAGGTGGCGTATCAGTGCAGAAGATAACCATTGTCACTGGCAGCACAACCTGTGTGCTGTTACACATTAGTGCAGCCTTATGACACATTTCCTGAAATCTACATGTGGTGGAGCCAGTCATACATACAGAGACAAGACGGCGTTTTAGAAATGTTATAAAGTGTCACAACTGTAGTGGGACAACCACCCAGAGCAACCATTAAATCCTTACACTCTCTGGAAATCTGGATCTAAATTCAACTCTAGTTTGGAAATCTCCATTATTCAGGGACGTGACCAAGTCTCATGGTGTCCAATACATAACATCCACCCTTAACTTGATGCCAGATATTTGTAAAAAGAAGACAGGCCTGGGGGACTATTAACCTCCTACCCCATTACAAGGACTCCCATAAGGAAGGGTGTAAGGAGCCACGTGCTGTATGAATGGTCCCGGTCTACCAAGTGCAAACGTCTCATTAATTCCAACCTGTCACCTGCTCTAACAATAAGAAAACACTGCTCACCAGCAGCGGCGAAAAAAATAGAATAGTCTTCAATTCCTGGAAATAAAATCCCCACAGGAAACATTAACGTCAGTCAGTAACCAAAAACAAGAAAGAAAGCGATATTTCCATACGTCAAATAGGATTCCACGTGTTCTCCGTGGGAGTTATACACAGGAAGATTGCAGAAGAGCATCAAACATTAGTGGTCATGACTAGAATGGAGTTATGTTCTCCTGAATATGTGCCACCTCATGGAGGAGATAAATGGGGAACCTAATGTTTGGTGGTCAAGTACTAACCTTGTTTACTTGTCTGGAGAACCATAGAGGACTCTGCGACTCCATTAAATAGCTACACCCGGCTCTTACTGTACTACGAGCATACATACACCCCTCTTACCATTCTGAATCACATTACTTATGGCGTCTAGCCTGGTTCATCATCAGAAGGTGTTCTATTATGGAACATTTGATCTGTCGGATCCAGATCGTAATGGAAACCTGTAGCGAGCAAACAGGTTTCAGAGAAATCTGGATGCATTAATGCTTCTTCTGTTCTCCTCAGGTGGGTTCATGTGCCTTGCACCATGCATGGAGGAATCATTCAGAGATGTCACCTTGGAAGAAGTTTGTTTAAGGCAGGTCATGTGGCACAATGTTTTTTTGTTTGTATTTTACAACATTTTAGATTTAGAATACCCGTATATTTATCCCAAACATGTTTACATTGGTCTACTTGATTAGCATTTACAACCTCAAATGGTAAACCATTCCAACTACACTTCCAGTGAAGTAACCTTTTTAAACATTTCTTTGAAACTTTCCACCCTTCAGTCTATGAGCATCTCATGTTCTAATATACCTTTTCTTTTGAAAAATATATTTGAAAGTGGATATCACATCCCGGTTGGAGCTTCTCTGCTCCATGCTATACATGTTTGTCTCTATTGTATTTATGTTCTTCTGGAGATCTGGCCAGAACTCAACACAGTATTCCAGGTGACTTCGCACCAATGCCCTATACAGTGACATAGATACTGCTCTCTGTATAATAGTAATTCCTCTCCCTATACATCCAGACTGGTCTTTCTCATTGTGTAATGTGTAACCTCACACTACATAATAACCTTAAACAAACATAATAAAAACAGTGTTGCGGCAGGTGAATTATTAAGGCACACTGAAGAATATTATTATTGGGCTAAAGTGCTTTCGATCATTTTATAAAAAATTATGTGTATATAAATGCTCAAACCGCAACTTTCATCAGGGCCAATAGAATTAAAGAATTAGAAAGTCCCGACGTCCTGGAAAAGTCCTGGGTCATTTCAAGGAAAATCGTTTTAAATAATGGGCAGGGCTTGATAACATACCAAAATGAATTATTTTTATAGTTCAGGGGTGGGGCTTTGAGCATCATTTGCCCCACCCCCGCACAGCCAGCTCTCAGTTTCTCTCTGGAGAGTGAAACCAAAAATCGCTATCCTTGATATTATACTATACATCCCTCACACCCTTCACTACTATCATAGTAACCACCAGCTTACTTACGCCAACGTCTATGTTAACTAGTCCATCATGCCGACATTTGGATTCACTCCTGGGTGTGTTAACAATAAGCTGTAAAGGGGGGAAATATTACACAATATCCTGTGTGATCAACTAGTCGTGTCCTCAGATCTTCAGATATACTAATATTTGGATTAACATTAACGTTTTTCTTACATTGTTTGTGCAGAGATTATGAAAACTTTCTAGCGCTATCCACAATGTGTCATTCCGGCTTCTACGGAGTTCATTGAGTATTTTCCCGAGAACCATAGAGAGAGTTAAAAGAAATGAAACTCTCTCTTACAACAGACCTTTCCTCTGCCAACTATCCTTTTAAGGTTTAGCGCTTACGCATTTTTGACACACCAGTAGCAGGATGATCTCTTCTGCTTTTTTTTCTTTCTTTACATATTTTTTAATAAATGATTAGAAAAACAAGGCTGTTTCCGTTACCCGCCCTGGGAAGTGAAGCGCTCTGCAATCTTCCAAGTGGTGACTCAGACAGACTGAAGTCATCAGTAGCAGAGAAGATCAGCAGTGAATGTCTTCATAAAGAAAGAGATATACAGCACACAGGGAAAACATGAGCGCGGCCAGGAATTGCTTTCATAGTATCTGATGTCTTATATTTGTTTATGACATATACCAGGATCCTGGAGCGGGATGCAATACTACAAGGTGCAAGGAGCAATGCACAATTCCTGCACATACTGTGAACATTGCCCATAGCAACCAATCAGATTTGAGCTCACATTCTCCAGTATGTAAAATGAAACTGACAGCTTAAATCTGATTTGTTGCTTAGTAAATTTAGGCCCTGGTCCTCTACTAAGGTTCCAATGATTCTTGAGGAGTATTAGCCAGATTCGGAAAGTTGCAAATTTTGCGCTTGGTCATACAAAACCCCATAGTTATCCAGATATATGGATATCTGGATAGTATGTAAGCACTGAACCCAGACCTTACTGTACTATTTAAACGCCTTCCCTTTTCCACTTTAGGTTCTTAGAGTAAGCATATCTCCTCTTCTTGCTCGTGCCGACTTATTCAGCCATCAGTATCCATAACAATAGGGTCTAAAGCAGGGCTCGAAGTGGGAATTTTTAAATGGGGGGTATTGTGGTATGCTCGCCCACTTGTATAAACCCGTCCCCTCCAGTTTTGTGATAATTGCCAACCTCCATTCTGTAGGGGGTGGGGCTTATAAAGGGGTGTGGAGCTTAGCAGGAGAAATGGTGCCGGTATAACGAAACGGTGTACACCGGCCCACTTAAAGCCCTGGTTTAAAGTGCAAAAACAACGCTATTTAGAAAATCTACATCAGGGCTACATTATAAACGTCAAGCATATGTAAATTCACAGACCCCAGAGTCTGCTTCCAAAATTGCTTGTTTACCGTTAGATTTTCACTCTCATTTCTTTGGGTAAATAAGCTGAAGCTTCAACCAAAAAAAGATAAAGCACTGACGGGGAACCAATCAGATTGCAGCAATCTTTTGCAAATTGTATTAGAAAATGGTTGCTCCTATAATTGCAGTAAACCTTGCGTTGCCCATATAGCATTAAATGACACAAGATGCTACACAAACTGATTTCCAGTAATCCGGCCACCTTATCATGCTATTAGAATTATGTGCTTTAGTGGCTGTTTAATTGATATATAAAAAAAAACAAAAAAAAACATCAAATAAAATCACTATGATACCCTCGGATTGTGTAACTATTTGTGATAATGCTGCATAAAATGTTAAAACATGTTTCCTTTTACTCATTTTTGTAATACAAGGCTGGTTACTGGAAAATGCCTTACAGCGTAATTCAAAACACATGTTCAACGATTCGAAAGAAAGAAAGAAATATGAAAAAAACTGAAAAGTGGAACATCAAACCAATATATCATTTGTGTGTTTAATGTACCCCCCTCCTCTCCGTCCTGAACACTTTTATGTCCACAAGATTTATTTAAACTGGTTTATTATATAATGAAGCTTGTCAGATCATAAAGACAGAGTTGTACATTATGGAATATATCAGAGTTTGACGTTGATCGCACAGTGCGCGGCTGGGACGGGTAACGGCTACGTTGCAATCAAGGCCATTTCAAGCTATAAATGCAAATGTTTCGAATTAATAAAAACCACATCTGTCAGCGGGATCATACTTTTAAATGTTTTCTCTCAGGGTTTGATGTTATTAAGATCCTTAAACCGCCTCTTCTGCCATGTCCCATTACCATACAGATCATGTTATGGGGTCTGATATGCAGGAAGTAAACGGAAATGTATGTATGCAATAAGGATTTTGCAATAGACACATGATTTGCAAATTGAGCCTGTCACTTTTGCAAGGTAAATATATTTCAACATAAACAAAGAGAAGAAATGCATTTATTGTATATCAGGGATGCCGCCTTTAGGTTTCTCCGGTGGGTGGGGCAGGAGAGCGTGATGTACGCAAATTGTGCCTGCAGCTCCACCCCTGCATGTTAAATTCCTCTATTTATATGGGATCCAGACTTAAGCTAATTTTTTAGAGGCCTAGAGACCACTCCACCACGCATATGGGAGACCACACCCCGACACATATGGGAGACCACGCCCCCACACATACAGGAGACCGGTCCACCACACATACGGGAGACCGGTCCACCACACATACGGGAGACCACGCCCCCACACATACGGGAGACCACGCCCCCACACATACGGGAGACCACGCCATGGCATACTGTTATAATAAAGGGAAATCTACGCTAGGATATTCCACACGTCAGCCTTACGACAATACGACATTGTAGGCCGCCATTTTTGTGTGAAGATCCAATACCAAGACTAGCAATTTACTAGATTAAAAAATTGCATCAAAACTGGAATGTGTGCTGGTCGCAGCTGTGGTATATTGAATATTTGTGCAACAATGCAGCCAAGGACCTGATAGCCCAATGGGGGAGAGACCCCTTTCTACCCTGGTGTAACTACAGAACAAGAAAACTAAAAGCCCCTCATGCACCCCCCATCCTCTCCATTCACCTAGGTAGCCGGTCCCTAAGCAATACCCAAAGCGTGCCCAACGCGTGCTCCTGGATAACGTGTGACACATTGCTGGCTCCTTTACCTTCCCATGTCTCATTCCTTTATCCGCTTTTTCTTTCCTGTTCTCCCAAGATACATTTGTAATAATAATGGATTGATGTAAAAAATGCACTTCTAATAAATGATCCACTGTACAGTCCTCACCCCCTATATCTCTCCACCCTCCAGGCAATATCACAATATCTCTGTGTAATATCTTTCATACCGCAGCTTATCATAGAATGTGATTAGCAGATAAGAGCCTCTTAGCCCATCCAATCCCCCCCATTTTATTCAAGCCTTGCAGACCCTAGACCCTATTTGACCCTAGATGTGTGGTAATATTGATGTAATCTATATATTTATCCTATGCATGCTTCATTTTTTAATTAACTGCACATTTCATCTAAGTCTACCACCCGCAGGTTTAAAAACATGTCCTTGTGTCCTGATACACCTCCTCCTGCAAATAATGCATACCTCCCAACTGTCCCTCTTTCAGCAGGACAGTCCCACTGTCCCTTTCACCTCCCAGTTTGTCCCGCTAAGGGGACAAAAATGATCATTCATTTATTTTTTACATTAGCCGTGACCCGCAGCATTGAAAGAGGGTGGGGGCAGAGTCGGGAAGATCCAGGTGCGGGGCTTAAGTGTCCCCATCTCAGACCCCCGTATGTTGGGAGGTATGACAATGCCCTCTCCAGGACCTGGTTACACTCCTTGATACACTATATGTGAAAGCTGCTATCATATGTATGACCACTGCTCCAAGTACATATGTAGTTCCACATGGCATGCAATGTGTGTTTTGTTCTTTATGTCCTCAATGGGCTTGAAATATTGTGAAGCCTTGTGTATAACACTGTACAACTTAATATTTATAGGTCTGCAAACAAAAATCTCTGCATTTAAATACGTTTTTAATGCTTGTTTTGTTGTCACAGCATTACATGCTAGTGTAGTCCTACAGCCCCTAGTCCATTACAGCCAGCAATGTGTAGGACTACACTGCGAAGAGCAGTCGCATGCGCCCATCTTTCTGTAAGCACTCCCAATCTGCACACGCGCAGTCATAATGCTCCGCCGGAATCCAGAGGACGGGCAGCTGCGGATGCGCTGTGTAGTCCTGCAGGATAATCAGCGCTCTCACCACAAGGGGGCAGCACCTGCGTCATATTTACCACAACTGTATTTCCACCAAGTTTATTTACTTCCACTGATCACTGAACACAATCCGCACTCTGAAACTTATGTGAAGCAATGTAAATCCTCACACATCTGTTTCTCAACAATTTCACTTTCCAAAAGCCGTGACAGACGCACAATAAAATCTTATTTTCTCTCCGCTTTTACCCCTTCTGCAGAGAGAGAGAACGCTACAGTCTAATACAAATCCATGTAAGTCTTACTACTGCAGTGTCTGACTCTTAAGTATGATTTATACCATATGAGCCGAAATACCAACAATGGTTTTATTAATAAAGAACTTAGACATAAGTCTGAGTTACTTCTGATTTTCCTTGTTTCATCTTGTTAATGTGATTCTTGCCAAGGGCTTCCTGCATTACGTTCTAAGAGTCCTAAATAGGGTGTTCTACAAAGCGGCCAACGCCGGCTTTATTACAGGGGATGATGGATGGGTGCAAGTCATCTGATAAGCTGTCGCAATATTTTTATTTTTTTATTTTTATTTTTTTTACAAAGGAAATGAAAATTGGCCGACTCACAGAACTATTGCTTGTATGAGCTTCCAGGACCTCAGAGGAGCCAGCCATGTTGTTACCAAATACAATGTTTATTTGGAACGGAAAAGTGGAGTTGCCCATAGCAACCAATTCAAATTTAGCTGACATTCTCTAGTATGTAATAGAAACGTGATAAAATGACTGGTTGCTATGGGCAACATCCCCACTAGGGCCTAAGTGGGGAGATTGGAAAGCAGGGATGTTGCCCATAGCAACCAATCAGATTTGAGCTTACATTCTCCAGTATGTAAAATGAAACAGAGCTTGAATCTGATTGGTTGCTATGGGAAACGTGCTCCACTAGAGAGCCTGCGAAACCCTGATGATAGGCTGGATTGAAACAAGTGTAAGTGAAAGAAAGAAGAGCACTCAAAGGTGGAGTCAATCGACTACCCTCACGCGTTTCGGGCGTCTGGATCTCTCAAAATCTGTGCAAACTCCATATGTAATAACGTCTCCGGCTTGTAATATCATTTACGCTGCTATTGTTCTATCTCATGTCCTCATGTGTGCATGCAGGGAGAATACTTTATTGTTGCATGTTGCACACAGATACTGACCAGCGTTACTGTTACACTGTTATTACACTTGGGCTGGAAACATCATCTCTCGCCTGTAATACTGATTGCAACTAATGACATTAACCCCCCTGCAATTGAACATGGTTTTGCCCACTCCTGACTAAGTCGTGAGTAAGTCAGTAGTGCCTAGTTCTCGGTTATCAGTCTGGTTTCATTAAATAATATGCATTTTATCTTATAAAAAAATCCATGCGCAGCTCCCACATGAAGAAACAGAATGTAAATAAATATCCACTGTTAATGAAATTGTTATGTACTGCTGAAGCCTCGGATAGTAAAGAAAATTGGTCTTTATTTGACACATACATAAACTGTTTGTAAGATTGATGTGCGCAAAGCCGTAAAGAAAATAGACGGTATTGCAGCCCGCCATTAAACGTAATCACCCGCTGTATCTGACCGCAATGCAGATTCAAAGCCTTCCCATTGACATTTATGGTAGCTTAACTACGCACCTATATTTATGCATTGACACACATGGGCAGACAAAGTCATAAAAAGGGCTCGTAAAAAC
This sequence comes from Platyplectrum ornatum, assembly GCA_016617825.1. Classification (NCBI taxonomy): domain Eukaryota; kingdom Metazoa; phylum Chordata; class Amphibia; order Anura; family Limnodynastidae; genus Platyplectrum; species Platyplectrum ornatum. The sequence continues at coordinate 322 of JABWIB010001532.1, read as the reverse complement.
GTGTCATCGTGTTATTAAGATAACAACTCACATCATATTTAGATAACACAAGTTATTTTGTTTTTGTGTAAACAGTGAAAGCGTTGTGTGGAAGGTAAACACCTCGGCAATTATACAGGAGATGAGACGGCTCCAGCAGTGTCACCGGTGATTGCAAGTCCCCACGTGTACACATTGTACAACTTATACTGGCAGATCAGAGATAACATCTCTCCTAACCATCTGCAGAAACATTGTGACTCCGCACACACTGTACAGATATCTGTCTATACTGCACAGGAGACACCAGGACAGACATACACACTGTACAGATATCTGTCTA